>QYTT01095852.1:9841-30471 GCA_006980735.1 Dasypogon diadema
CTACTCGGGTAATTGAGTATTTGAATACTTAGGGCCTGAGTCACTCGAGCACTCATTCCTTTTGTGGATCAAGTATAAGTAAGCCAGTTAAAGTACTCAAATACTTGAGTACTTGGGTATTTTATGTTTTATTATATGAGTACTCAAGTAACCGAAATTTTTAGAATGCCTAAACACTCGTCTTTCGTACAATTGACATTACATTTTTAACAAGTTTCTGATGTAAATATAAACCAGGGGTTGAATTTCGGTAGTGATTTTTCGATAGTTTCAGGCCGAAGGGTGGTAAAAATGGAATTCAAAGGCAGGAGGACTGATATTTTCGAAACTAGTACTTTGTGGAATCTCAAATGGAAGAAGGAGATGATCTCTACATGATACTTCAATAAAATGTAATAGCTGGATGGCAAGGGGGTGTCCAAAAATTCAGTTGAAAGATGAAAGGGCTGGTATATCGATAACTCGACAAGATATCAGTATGAAATTATCCCCTGCAAAGAAATGTAACATTTGCAGGGCGAGAAGGT
Source organism: Dasypogon diadema (assembly GCA_006980735.1). NCBI lineage: Eukaryota > Metazoa > Arthropoda > Insecta > Diptera > Asilidae > Dasypogon > Dasypogon diadema. The sequence goes on from QYTT01095852.1 coordinate 10,369, forward strand.
GTTCAAAAACGCAATTGAAAGGCAGCAATACAATAATGAAATGAAGGGAAGATGCATACCGGCACCCGAGTATCAACAGCCTTAGACTAGGGCAGGCCGACTAATCAGCAAACATTTTGTTATTTGAGAATTGAGACATAAGCAACTGCTACTTGACCATTGGTATATTGCGCCCAGATTGCTATTAATACAATAAACTCCATCATCATTAAGTCCAATTAGTCTCGAAACATACAACTGAAATGTAGATGACTACGTTTGATAACAGAAAATATGTTATTTATGAACATTGAGGAAAGCAAAGGGCCAAGTATGGATCCTTGGGGAACTCCACAGAAGGTACTAATGAAAAGCCAGATAATTTACCTCTGGGACTTGAACTTGGGACATCAGGAACCAGGAGCCAGGAGCATTATCCCCTGTACTACTGATGCTTTTAAGTAAAACTTGCTATCTTTATATTTTAGTATATTTTTCTACTAGTTTTTTTTACTGTTGTATCTAACTACTTTCAAACTAATTTACGTTTTTTATTTATTTTCACGTTCTCTTGTTTTTTATTTATTTACTTTTTTATTCTACAGATTTCATTTTCTTTTTTAATATATTTTCTTATAATTAACCTAAAGTTATTTCCTCCTATCGATTTGGTTTGGGTTTTTGTTATTATATCATTACTGTTATTTTAAATTGCATCCAAGTCAAAATAAGAAATATCGTTTCGATCTTGGATGCGTTTTCGTGAAATAAATTTGCTTTAATTGAACCCGTCTGGCTTCTGGTGCTGTCATCTAAATACGTATTAATCGTTCCATTTATAAGGGAAAAATATAATATGTAATCCCACGGTAGGTTCCTATTTCTCATGGCAAACATCATTCGTTCACAGTTTTATTGTCATCGTTTTCTGAAACTAGTGCATTTAGAAAAATCACTATGAAATGAAATATCTTAATGCAGAGTTAACAATCTTTTATGTTTGACATGCTTTCATTCAATGCATTCTACCCTGAATATCTAATTGAGAGAGTTAGTCATGGTGCACATGTTTTGTTTCATCCCTATATATTTATACATGAATTGACTGCTTACGTGCTTATCCTGGATTAATTGTTCCGAAGGGTGCAATAAAATTTATGTATCCATTACAACGTTGGAAAATATAATTTTTCTGCGATTCCATATTTGATTTAGCAACAGAAAATCCTGTCTTAAAATGTATTTAGTTGGTATATCCATAAATAACAATATAAGCAAACATTTCAAAATTACCAGGAAATTCGTGAAATTCTCCCGTGAAAAATTTTAATTGCTTTTCTAATCTACCTTTTAAGGGAAGCCTATGCTGTTAAGCTAGATATTTCGGATGGAAGCAAGTTGTAAGTTCAAGGCAAGGATTAAATTGAATTTAATTAGTTTGACATAAAACGTGCGAGCAGAATTATTTGGGATTTTCATCCTGCTAAAATTAGGAGCCTGTGTAAAGCCCTCACGCGTTGTACTCTCGCATGGTAGGATATTTATTTAATTCAATAAATTTCTGTATAGCCACTGGGATTCCACTCAGAAGTAATTCGAGAGATTTATTCCCGGAATCAACTTCCTCTTAATGGCATAAAATGTACGAAGAATATGAGAAGCTTGGGGTAAACCTAAGTATGAGATCATCCAGGGCAAAGTGGTACCTGCATTAAATCTAATTACCTTCATGATTTCATCACTTCATGTAAAGTGTTTGCCATTTCTTCTTTATGGGGTCACAAACATGCGGCATCAAGCTTTTAATTTATTAGTGCAGTTGGCTTGATTATGTAGCTGAAGTAACCCTCCGCGGTGCGATACCTCCACTTCCTTTTATACTGTAAAGTCGGCAATAAGTATAATCACGTAAATGTGTTTGATTCGCATCGCCAAGGTCGAGCTTATTTTTGCTTCAAATCAATTTTAATTGCGGCTATAACAAATGGTCGTATGTTTTCTTCAATTTGCATATGAGTTTCAACTGCGCGAGTTTTAATGGCCACAACATTTGAATAAGACAATCTCAATAGTTCATCTTCAGTCCAGTGTGAATTTAAACGTTTTGCGGAAGTTACCTTTCCCATATAACACTTTTGTACTCTGCAGCAGTTGGCTTGACCTCAAACTCACGCTGTGTTGACCAGAGTGATTCTTGAATTTATTGAAGGTTTCAAGTTTTATGCGCTACGAATAGATAAATCACTTAAAAAGAATAAAGCCTCAAATATCACTTCATTAAAGATTTAACTTGTCTCTGTCAAGGTCGTTGATGTTGATGATGCTGTTGGCACAGTATTTGTGATAAGGTGGATCTATTGTAGAACTTTTTTAATACTGAGATCAGGTAGAGTCATATCAAGTTCCGTAATACATTCTAAATTGTTCACCTCAGTTGTTGGAGTAATATCTTTGATTTTACAGAGTTAGCTGAATTATTAAGTTCATTCATGAGCTTTTGAACAAAACGGAATTTCTGCTGTTGCTACAATTTTAAAATGCTTTGTTTATTATTCGTAGCATAAATAAAGTGAAATTACACAACTTTGAAATTTGACCCTCAATTTTCGCAATTTTTTTTTTTACTTCGATCGGCTTGAAAATTAGGAGTATTTATTATTCGAATTTTTTAATAATTTTAGGTGATGGTACCTATCGCAATTATAGTGTACTAAAAATTCTCAAAATTTCAAGTCGATGCAATAAGCGGTTTTTGAGATATCATGTTACGCGCAGTTGAAAATGTGGTTTCGAGAAAAACGTGTACCTACTTTTTGTTAACTTAGGGACGTTTTTGTTACTTACGATTAATCAGCTATGCCAGGTCCGTATAACCCTTCGACACATAATGAGCTAGGTCTACGCCAAAACATATTGGGATACCTGGGTATCCACATAAAATTTGTACGAAAACTTGTATTAAAAATTAGCTGCGCAAATATTCTTGGATACCCGGGTATCCCATTATGTGTCGAAGGGATAATATGCCTTCCTCGATTTCGAAAAACTCCTTTTCATACACTGATTGCGTGGGACACACAACTACCGATCACAAACCATCCAAAACTTAGACTCAACCTGCGTCGCTGTTTCTTACGTAGCTCGGATGCACGCTCGCCTTCAATGGGCTGTAATTTTGTTAAAAATGTAGTAAATTCGAAATCCGCTTTAGGGACGTATTCTATACATGTCAAGGAAAAATGAAAAATGTAAAGAAAAAAATCGATTTTTTTTTTACCCAGTGTAGGAGAACCTCCCTTAAATTATGAAAATCGATTTTTTTTTTAGAATCAGCATCCCTAGAACTGATGCAACTAAGCAACCGCATTCGGAACGCTCAGAGTATCTGTTTTAATTTGTTACACTGACTTAGTGTCCCTTACATGGTTTCCATTCCATTACATCAGGCCTAAAAACAGTGTGGCCAAAAGGAAGAGAACTTGGACAAATGGTGTCACCGTAGAAAGTTCACGCACTTCATCACCATTTTTACAAAATCCAAAATATGATCAGTGAAGCTGAGATTGCCAAAATGCTTATATCAGGTTAATTTCAAATTATCACACTTTTAAAAGCGAGAGAAGAATATATGTTCGGTTGTTATCAGTGGTATTGCCTGATAATAATATTCAAACGATTACATTAAACTAAGGGTGGTATAATTTGCGCAGCTGCGAATTGGATAGGAAGTGTGAAATTAAAGATCATTACTGAAAAACAGGAATAGAGTGGGATACTATACAGACCCTTGTGGTATTCCGACGTATATATATAGTTTTGGAGGTATACGAAATTTTCAAACAGGTAGTAATAGATTATAATCCACACGTTCAATGTTCACGTTGACCAATCTAAATTAAGAAAAATGAGCTATTTTTATATTGCTGCCTCCTTTTTTATAAGGACTTTCTATTGGAATGCTAATTTAATTTTACCCGTAAGACACCGAACAAACAAAATTAAGTGTCTAAGATAATTGGCCCCACTTGAGATAGCAATTTGTTTCTCAGTTCATTTATTAGAGATCAGTGGTGAGTCCTCAATAAGCTGGCTATTACTTGAAGTATTACTCATTCATTTATAGCCCGAAAATCTTCGTAGACTGGAACTAAAGGTTTGGCGAGCACTTGAAATTTTACCAGACAGTTTCGTCACTACATAAGTGTCATCCTTGTTTGTCCTTTTCCTATATTTGGTTAGTTATATGCTGGAGAATTGTTTGTATTCTTCAGAATTGCCGAGTCTTCTTCTATATCCAATGGTCAGGATAGTTTTTCTTCTTTTCGCGAAAGAAAAGGTATTAAGCAAGGATGGTTTTTGCTAAAAAGTAACAAACAATATTAAAAAAGATTACAAGGAATATGTGTTATGACTTGGCGTGAAATTTTTCCTGGCCAAAAACATTTCAGAGTTTAAAAGATATCCATCAAACGCCAATAAGTTCCAGATAATTTGTAAAGAATGGCTTTGAGGCTTGCAGCCAAAGTAAGAATTACTTTTCACAGGTAGTCTCTGACCAAAGCGAAATTCCTCATGTCTCACAGACCACGATATAGCTGTTAAGGTCAATGGAATTTATGACTGCTTTTCAGCCTCAAGAAAAATTATGAATCATTAAGAATTTCCTTTTTGCGTAAAGATTCATTGTGTATTTTTTATAATTACAGCCCATTTCAACCTTCAGCGCCCAAGGTGACTGCTGTTGCAGTTTCATCGTTTATTGTATTTAGTTACCCCTCGGCTTTATTAAAAGTTAATTAGATAAACTTTTGTAGTATCGCATGTCTAATTATTGCCGAGTTGTACGGAGTTTAACGCACGCAAAATCATACACCTTCGGAATCACATCCGTTTCTGCTGTCAATCAATTACTTGTAATCACGACACTTCACGATTAGTTTGTGCACGTTGAGGACGTTGAACGCTATTAACTATCATGTTCTACGTGCTTATTTAATAAGAAATAAACTCCGATTAAAAGAACAGAAGGAAATGAACGTTTATGCATATACACACTTCAATCAAAAGTAGGATATGCTATTCAGGAATCCCAAGGACAGGCGTTGAAAACAGAAGCAAATTTCTGTTCGGAACCGTTTCTAGGAATTTGATTACCTACTTCAAAACAGAAACCTTACTAAATGACAGCTTTAAAAGCATGATGAAAAGATCACATATAGAAAGAAGTTTACTTATATTAAAATCCCAGGGAATTCATCCCTAAGAAAAATTCAGCTGTGAATCAGTATAGAGTTAAATCACAAAAGAGAGATAAGTCAGAATCCGAGATTAAGTAAAATTCCAAAATTCAGCTGTCCTTGATACCGAAAGGTATGTGCGGTGCATGTGAGGTGAACCATAATAAACTGCTGATAATACACTTGGAGTGCAAACTTTCATTTTACTTCTCAGATATAAATGCCAGAATTGCTTGCCCCACTCCATACTCCTTGAATTCCTGCACAATGTTCAGTAAAAGGCTTTTTAGGTGTTCTCTATCGCCCTTAAGCGCTGTGAAAGCACTTTAAGCTTTTGTGCAAAGACTCTATAGCACGACTGGAGAATTAATGAAAGATTAACACACCTGAAGATAGAACAGGTGGAAACACCTGTTATTAAGGTGGTAAGCGCATTTGAGAATCTCAAATGTGATAAATTACTGCGGTATAGTTGGTAAAAGTTTCACACTGAATTTATATTCAAAATTTTTGTGCATTCGATGAACATTTTAGAACCAGTACCGCAAGAAAATCAAAGTACTTATGTTGTCTGGATAAATGAAAGTCTGTAAAATGCAAAAAACGAAGATAAAATACGTTATAGAATTATTTTTGGTACTTGAAACACCGCGTCATAGAAAGGTTTGTAATATAAATAAACTTATTTAGGATTTTTAGATAATTTCACCTCAGAGTTATAAATAAATAATATCTACTTATCTATTTTGGATTCTGTTGAATAAATTTTCAAACTCTGTCGGTTTATAGGTTTTCGAGGTCACTGATGGCGTATCCATCGTCTGATTTCTTAAATTCAAAATGGCGGATACAATATGGCTGACAAGATTTCCTAAACGTCAATGGAATGTTGGCAAAATGACGGATATACAAGTTTTTGGGGTTAGCGATTACGAACTTAACCTTAACGCTTAAGAATTCAACATGGCGGATCAAATATGGCGGTCGTAAATGTTAACTTTTTCAACAGATTCTCGATCGTATCGGTCGCTGATTTTGAATTTGGGGTCAAATTTTGAAGATTCAAAATAGCGGATTCAGTATGGCGGACAGGGTTTATTAAAGGTCAACGGAATATTCACGAAATGGCAAATTAAAGTTAAAGGATGAGCGGACAATTATTTTCTTTTCTTTCCTACGTCTGTTGCGTTAGCCGCTCGGCCGCATTCAGCCTACGACCATCTTCAAACATTTGTCAGGTTTTATTTTGGGCAAAAGCTACTTTGGCACTGGGTGTCGTCAGGGAATTGTAGTAGGCGACCATTTTTTGGTTTCGTGTGCTTTTGCTTTTTCGATAGTCTTTTCAAAAGTTTCCTGCGAGACATGTTTTGCAAAAGGAACTAATACCTAAGATTCGTATCTAATATCAATTTTTCCATTTTAAATATCCAACATTAATTTCAAGAGTCTCGATTCACCAACGACCCTGGAATATTTGTAATTTGTGAAAATCATTTATACAGAAGTGTCCGACTGTGTTCTAAAATAAATCTAATTACACCCTGTCTACCGGAGTTAACTTAAATCAACGACAAACTCATCGTGATTGCCGATTTCCATCAGACTGAGGGGTGAAACGTTGCGGAAATCATTAAGACCTCTCAGGCGCTCCGCTCACCGGTTTGCCTTTGGAGCCGCGAGGTTATTATTTAGCACAACTCAGTCTAATCATCGAGATCATCATTCGTAGCAGCTCAGCCTAGCCATCGCCTTAATAGCTTCGCAGGTGGCCCCGTTTAAAAGGGTGGTTGTAACTATTGATCCCTCACACGTCCAGGGTATAACATAATTGGTCTAAACCAGTTATAGCTTCTTTCCTTGTTGCATTTAGAATCGACAAGACCAAATGTGTTATCGCTTTTCTGTTAAAACTATTTTTAGTGATTACTCAACCGTTTACAAGACATTACATTGATGCGAATTGATGATGAATTGATGTAATTTTACACATTTTAGAATTTCCATAAAAAATTCTCTACTAATTACCCTATCGCTTACAATACGTTACAATGGTAACCACTTACATTTTCTCGGTCACGCCGGTGGCAGAGCCGGCTGTGGCGTACGAACACAAGATTTCCTACTATGGACCCGCAAGCCGTTTGTGAGTTTATGTACTTCTTATTTGGTACTAAAGCTAATATTTTATTAATCAAAATAAACATGGATTCCAGGAAAGTTTCGATAATATCTTCACTCTTCATCAATAAATGTGCAAAAACAAGACATTTTTATTCTTTTATTTATAGAATAGATGCAAAGTTCACCTTGTTATTTTTTCACCTTTATTTTTTTACCTTTTTCGTTTACCTGTAATCTATCTTTGTAAATTTCAACTTTTCATTTGAATTGTAATTTGATTTTGCAAAAACTATTATGAGAAAAAAAAATTAAAACACTTTAATACTTCAGTAACTTGACCTAAATGCTATTAGCCTCTGTCCATTTTCACAACTCATTCCATCTCATTTAAATAAATCAATACTGAAATGAATGTAAATGAAGCATTTTGTATCATTGGTAAGTTTTCCAATAACTGACGAGATGGAACTAAAGCATCCACGGAATTACTTTATATTTGAGTGAACTCTTTACAAATCGATACCTGTCGCTAGACCATTTAATCTACAAAGAAATGCTGACGGTGTTAATGTGGCGAAAACGAATCCTTCTCCTCGTGAAACGCGTACACGTACTGAACTCAATCATTCTGCTCTTTAATGAGCTGTCAATCACCTGACAACATTTCCTCCATGAAGTTGGCCGCAAGACGAAACACTTAAGGTGTTCATATATTGCTCTGAACTTATTATTCATGTGAATAGATCATGACATCTTTCCCCGCTAGGTCCGTTTGCAGAATGGGGAATATCATCATCAAGGCACCTTAATAATGCCAGCAGGTGGCTTGCACTTTATAACAGTCACAGCGTTGGATCTTATCTAAGCCAGTTCACAAGTTCGGGACTTCTGACGGCAGTAGAACCTAACTATAATTAGATCTGGCAAAAAAATTCTTAGGATCTCCAGAGGTGGGATTGTCAATCAACAGTAGATCTTGTCTGGGTAGTTGCTTCACTCAGTACTCGAGAAAGCGACAGAGCCGACAATGATCGCGCAAGAGCATCATCATGACAGCAAATGCTAAAATTATGCGGATCTCTAAATTCAATTAAGTCGCAAACAATTAAAAGTACGTTTTTTTCGCACCTGAGTTTCACACGACTTTGAGAAGCTCGCACGATCAATTTGATATTTCGCCTTGAAGCAAGATAACCGGTGATGAGTATTGAAATCGCATAGTACGTAATTCGCAGGAAAAATGGTTACAAAACTGAGAAGTCTTCCTAATGGGAGATCTGCACTATCAGAAAAACTATACTTAATTCTCCATATCGTATCACATGCGCCATATGAATATTTCGAAAGTCTCGTCTCATCCAGTTGGTCAAGGTCTTAATTAAGTCGTCGTGTTTTTCTTTCATATATGCTTTTTGCCATGTTTGGTTCATTTTATGGACGGCTTTGTGAGACCATCAGATGTAATATGTTGCGCGCCGTTTAAAGCGTGTCTAAGATTATCATGCTTGGACTTATGTAAGGCTGTGAAACTATCTTTAGATTATTATTAGTGTAGCTTTTATTGGGACAACCAGTAGCAAGCGGGATCTAATTTCGAGATGCAAGAGAGATATTTATTTTATTTACTATTTATTGTGCCTGTGACATTTTTACGATCTAAGTAATTAGTATTTATTTTAAAATAATTAGTAAATCTTCGAGAATTTATTGCCTGTGAAGACGACATCAGGTGAAGCTCGTCTAGCCATTTCTTACTGTCATCTTTAAGATTTTTAATTTATATGATCTTAGACATTGCTCTGTAATATAAATAAATAAATATGTAATGTAAATACAATTTTGCATTACCGGGGGCAAGGAAAATTTATTAAAAGGGAAAGGAGATGAAGGGCAAATATGAATTAATGCATTAAAAATAATGCAACATTATTCACTTCCAACTAAAGGAAATGAAAATTATCTGCCTCTGAGTAAACAATTTCATCAATCCTATGTTGGAGGAAATTCAAAGAAGATGAAATTAAAATACAACAAATATGTGGCTTTAGACTTTAAGTACTGAATCAAGAAATTGCTTAAGCCTATGCTTATGTCTACCTTCTGGACTCGAACTAATGCCCAGCAATTTCCTAGTTTGCATCGTTATCAGAACCTGTATTTGATATTTGAGTTTATCAAACATCAAGCCATTACGAACAACATAATATTGCAACTGCCACCAACACAGAATGCTAATAGGTCGGTAATCAGTATAGGTATAGGCACAATTCTAGGAGTTTTCCAGGCTCTTGGGCGCTTTGACTGTGACTTTGAAGTGGCAACAATAAGAGGAGCAATTAATTTTAAAAACTGAGGTGAAATATCATCGGAACCAATGGAATTTGATTTAATGGAAGATAGAGCGTTCTGTATCTCAGTGGTATGAACACAACGAAAACTGAATCCAACTGAACTGTCCTCCACTTCGGGTAATAACCAAAGGTCTCAGGGAGTGTTTATCAAGTTATCCAAGTCACACTTAGCCTCTTCATGGTGTCTATGGACCAGATTTACACAAATTGTGTCAGAGTACTTTGGACAGTTAATTCAGATCAAATTTTCTTTGGTAGTAAATACGTTTAGCTGCTCGTATATTAAAATTTACCTTATGTGTACATAGAGTCTACGTCTTTCTATTGTTTGACGTCTCTTATATTGGGAAAAAAGATACTCACGTTCCCTGATGAAAGACTGAATCTTAGCCTAATACCAGATGCAAGGACTTGATCATTCACTGACACTAACTGATGGATCTGATACCAAGGAAGTATCTGACATTCATTGAACAAGGTTTCACAATCAGTATTTTCAAAATCACGTTATACAATTTTTCTTGTAGTTTCTGTTGAGTTATGTTCACTGAGAGAAGATCAAATCGTGATCAAATATACTCAGACTCAACTGATCGGCAAACAAAAAGCAAAAGAGTAATTAAATTTTCCACATGTGTCGCGGGTATGTTTATTGAAATTCTACGCGTGGAAACGTGAGGAATTTTAAGATCCACTTTTCGGGTTTCGTACGTCCAAATGAAAAAACGAACCCTTATAAGATCACTCGTGTGTCAATCTGTCCGTCTGTCACCGCCAATTTGCTCCGAATCTACTGGACCGATTAAGTTGAAATTTGGTACACATATGAACCCAAACACGAACGTGTAACGTAAATAAATGAATTTTGAATATGGGGGTGGCTTTTGGAGGCCAGATTAGAAAATTAAAAAAAAAAAGTTTTGCAAACTGTACCGTGTGACATATCAAATGAAATATATTTTTTATAGTTTTAAAATAAATAGTTTAAAAGTTATTCAAGAAAATAGATGAAATTTGACTACACCCCCCTATCACCGAAATTACTGAGCCCCAAATTTTGAAAAAAAATACTGAAAATAGTGCTTTACTTATAGATTACAGGAAAACCTATAAGAAGTCTATGGTCTTAGAATAACATGGTAAATCTCTCAATATTGTGCGTAACAAATCAAAAAATGAAATATCAGAATACCTTCTATCCTTGGTTTTAGTCCACGTACTCAAGAATATACGACAAGACAAAATTCAAAACTATTTGGCATGCACAAAAGTGGTTTAGCCTTAATTTCACAAATACCTCTCTTTGCAAATTGCTTAAAATACAAAACAATTGTTATATATTTTCTTTTTACTCTGGCTAAATTTCACAGCCACTTCGGTAAAAAGGCGAAAGGCATAGCACAATCTACGGAAGTCAATACGTCACCATATCAATGAAATATGTAGTAGTAGATGTAACTAAAATTAGTTGCATGTATGAATCAAATGTAAACATTTCAAATAAATATTAAACTTCCTACTACCACTTTAATTTACGAATTTTTCATTTACAATAAATTCACAAATGAAAAGATTTTCTTGATTCTAAAATCTTTGTTTTCATTCATAAATGAAAACACATTTAATATGAAAAATAAAGAAAATAAAATTTTTTTGCGAATTATTCACGGGAGAATGAATGAAATTTTTTCATTCCTCGCACCCTGACATGATCTGTTGATTTGACAATTGGTATAGAACCTCTACCTTGTTTCGTCAATGTCTTGCAGTTAATGAGTTTATAACGAAGTCTATTGCACCTAAAAGTATCAATCACATATATATTTTTTACTTTGCAAATTTAAAATCGTAGGTGTAGAAGTAAATAAATTGTTGAAAAACATATTTTCTAAAAACTTCCCCTATACTGTTTGTCCTTGCGCTTTCTTTCAAATGGGATAACCATTTAATCAATTGGTTGGAATTATGTTAGGGTAGTGGCTCCTTTTTTTGGTTAACATGTCCAATAAAAGACGTACTTTTATAAAAATGTCTTTACAATCCTCTGATATATTGTTATTATTTTTATAATACAGAAGTTCTTTTATTTCCTCGAATCGCTTTAGTTTTATCACCAATTTTTATCTTCTTGTAACCTAAAAATGTACGGTAGGGTTTTAGTATTTATCATACCATAATTTATTACGCTGAATTGACTCGGTTGTTATAGAATTTCTGCTTTCATCCCTCTTTGAGTCCTTTTTCGTAGACGACGATAACAAATTATTTCACCAGAAGACTTATTTATTTTTCGATAATTGTCTAGACGAGTGGACCGTCGTTCCGTGGCGGCGGGAGGGGGGCGAGGAGATGGTAGAAGAAGTCATATGAGTTCATTCTGATAGTTGAAATATGAGGACGGGAAGGTGGTGGCGCAGGGGGCGGAGGTTAAAATCTGAATATTTCGCGATTTTGATATTGAATGAAAATTAAATATTATAGCTCAAAAAATTTTCAGAAAGTAGTAGAAGGTGACTTCCGAGGTACCTTGTAAATGTTTGGCGTTTAACTTCTCCACCCTCTACCCTCAGTGCTGAATTCGGGACATCTATTCGCGAGAAATCATGTTTTACCCTAACTTTCAATTCGAAAAATATTCCATTTTTCATCTCCACCTCTTGCGCCTTCACTTTTCCATCCCCACCTCCAAACCCTTTTTAGTGTTGTTCGAGGTCATCCCCACCCCTCCACTCCTCCCCCTTCCTCCGACCGACGAACCCCTCGTCTAGACAATTACCATAGTTTCTTCAAGATTTCCAACACATTTAAATTTGTTTATATACAACCAATATAAATTTTTGTAAGTAGTGAGCAATTATCACTGAATATTGTTGTAATTATATTTTTACACATAACAATCATTTTTACTATATTTTTATACATAACAATTCTAATTCAAATAGTGTCACTACTTGAACGGTCATCTTGAGGAATGTATAAATAGCACTTTTATTGACCTTATGGCAATTGGGATTTATTTTCTGGTTAGCTAATTTAGTAAAGATTGTATATTCATTTTTGTAACGATTTCGCCAATGGAAAGAGCCAGGGGCGTGCGTGAAGAGATGATTAAATGATTTATGATGACAAGATATTTGCTAATTGAAATGCAAAAATTGTTTACTGGACACAAAATATAGATTATTTTATTAATAAATCATTTTATTTGGATTATCTTCTAAATTAATGGTTTTTTTTTCTTTTTTTCTTTCAGGTGAGTTCAAAGCAAAAACGGCTAGACATAATCCAGGTAAATGTAATTTTTACGCTGCCGTGTGACCATTTTATAATTTAAAATAAATATAAATTCAGTTGCATTTTATTCTAGGCTAGGCATTTATATAAAATTTATTCTCTGCACCTTCTATGGAACCTGCACCATTTCATAATATTTAACTTTGGACAATGCAAACACCGCCGGCCAGATATTGTGGGAAAGATTCATACAAAAAATATGCAAATTACCTTCTCATTCCCAGAGCTTTAGAAAACTTTGGCAGCCTTGGACTATTCACGATAAAAACTAGTTTATAAATTTAAACGAATTAACTACCACCAGTTTCCCGTTAAAATATTCCTTACCCTAGGTCAGAATCGTTTTTTTCTCTTTTTTTTTTTTAATGCAATAAAATTCGGCCATATACACAATAAAAATTCCTCATCAGAAGTGCGTTAAATTACTACCGCATCAATTTTCAGGCTGAATAGAGTCGAATCGCAATGTCGGTGGCTTGGTGATAAATTATTGTTAGACAATCCATGCATATCTTACTTACGCTTTGGCCTTCGCCCTCTAGTAAATACGTCAGGGCTGCCACCGTCCATTACTTGAGTGTTATTGAATTATAGTCCGTTGAATTTTTTTTGTTTATTTATTTGCTTCTTGCATGAAGACCGGGAAGATTCATGAGGTTTTCACGCATGCTTAGGCCACTTGAATTTATTAAGGTAATTTTATTATGGCAATTCGCTGCAAATGTAAATTTGAGTTGTTTTTCATTTTATTGCTCAGGTCAAATAAAAAAAATAACTTTGGAGTTAATTTTTGTAAGACAGTTCGGCATAAGTGTTATACTCGTATAAGGAAATCTTTTTGCTTATGCCGGATTGCTGCATCTACTGATATAAAAATATGGAGTGAACATTGTCGTCTCAAGAATGGCACCACTTTTACGTTTATCTTGACCATGCGCAAAGAAAAATTTCAACAGTTGTTATAAGATTTCCGGTTCGCAAATGAATAATTCGTTTAGAAAGTAATGTGAAATATTTGTTTTGGTTATTTTCGACAATATATTTTAATAGACCTGAAGATTATGTATTTTTAGTAGTGGCATAATTTAAATTCAAATCTTGGCGCGTTCTCAAGGATGTAAAAGAGAGCTACACTTTGTATAGCACCGTCTATTTTCTCTGCATACTATCTAATGGAAAGAGATAAAGAAAGTACAAGACAAGAGCTGTAGATTTCAATGATATGTTCTCTCTATATTTTTCATCTCAGTGGCTGCATCTAATAATATCACTTATTTTGTAGTAGATTTGATAAAATGCAATTAATAAAAAGCCCTGGACTTAATATTGTCTTATGGAATGGAAGACAACAAAATTACTTCATGTTTCTTGTTATTCAATCACAATTCATTTTGGTAGAATTCAGTCTGAAAAAAAATTGGTGCAAAATTTCGCACTTATCAATTGAGTTGAACCAGATATATCTATCCTCTCTTAAATTCATAAGAGTAGTTCATATTGAGGCAGTTGGACGTACACGTCTTATCCGATATTTAGTTCTCATCGAGCTAAATCCAGCTATAAGTCAGCAGGACCGAGCCTCCTAGAAGTACAGAAGTACTAAATGCTTACAGGTCCTTAAGGATGTGTTGGAGAGATTTTGCCCTCCAGAAGACTAGCTTTGCTAAAGCTATTCCAGATCTGGAGAACAGTCCCTCTTCTTCTTCAAAAAATTATTTTATCTTTGTTCGCGACATTTTTTAGTACTTGTTGCTCCTTTTGCTCTGCTAGCTGTAATAATTGCTTATCGCGACTGTTAGTAAACACTGTTCCATTAGTCGATTACTATACTGAAAGCGTCCATGGTATAAAAAATGACGCCAAAGCAAATACTGAATCAACCTGGGAAGTCATTATAAACAGGCGTCAGTTTACGGCCGGAAAAGTCAAATCCTATTCGTTCTAGTCTGGTCGTAATATAGGCACACTATTGGGTGTATGAATATGACTCCGCCCTTTTTGTTAAAATAAAAAACTGCATCGTCCGGTATAAGTAGTAATCCGAAGGAGCTATGTCTGGCGAATATGACGAAAATTTCATGACTTCTGCGGTATGCGGTTTGGCATTGTCATGTTGAGGAATTAATTTGCTATGCCTATTCACCCATTCTATGGCTCGCTTCCAATGCATTAGTTGTCGTCGGTAAACTTCTATATTAATAATTTCAGAGGATTCGAGTAACTCATAATATACAACAACTCTCTGATCCCAACAAACACAGAGCATTACCTTAGCACAGTGAATATTTCCCTTTGCTTTGCAACAGTTGGTCGTTCAATATTTAATGCTACAGCCAATTCTGATTGAGTTTGGCAAGAATTCTTTGCCAAACGCGATTGTGTTGGAAAGCTGACATAAAATATTATCGAATACAAGTGTAAAAACGGCATCTGTTGGGAAATGGCGAAGTCATAATCACACAACCAATTATTATTTTTACGGCTTTTTTAATTTTAGTATTCTTCGTGATGATTACTTACGAATGATTCATAAGTTCTTTGCTTTAATGCTTATATGAGGGTGACATATTTAGAAAAAAATGAGTTAAGTGCAGAAATGGGTGCCTAATATATGTAAAATTATTGTGATCAAGAAGTAATAAAACACTCAATCTCAAAATGACACATAAAACACTATCGCAAAATGATATATAATCAATATTTCCATATGTGTGTCCTGGAATTAATTATCCAATCTAAAATTTAAACTTGCTTTTCACGAAAGTAGCTTATTGTCACTTGTACCCCTTGACCTCTCACCCCATCATTTCAGCATTTTACTATATTGGTATGTAAACAACTTAACTGCATCTCTTTTAATTCAGGTCTCCAGTAACATAAATTCTCCCTTACTTTCGTTTTAAAAACATTTTTTCAGCCAAAACAAAAAAAACAAAAACCCAGTACTTTTTAAGAATCAGTTGGGATTACGTAATTTAAAATATCACTTTGGTCGTGTGTCCCATTAAAAGTGACAGTGTTCTCAGGTTGTCGCAAAGTTTTGTACATGACACAAACGCGTAATGGAAACTGGGATTTACTTATTCAGTAATTTCACATATCTGTTCGTGAATGCTTGCAAATTAAACAAAACAAAAAAAATCCTCTAAAAGTCATTCTGCTCACGTTTTTGGTGAGCGTTTAAATGATTTGGGTAATTTTATAGTTGAGAGCAAGAGTGAATTTTGTAGAATGCAAATTTCTCCACGGAAGTTCATTTACCTCATTTTTTAAGACTTATTATTCCTGGATGTTTGTTAGACAGTTTTCCAGATAAATTTATGCGGATTACAGCAAGGAATTAATTTGGATTTGTTAGAATTAGTTCCTTAGTAAATTTAGAATTTTTTTGGGATAGTCCACCATATTTTCCAGTCAACATTTTCAGTTTGAATGAGATAATAATTAGAAGCAGAATAATTACTTTTCCCGGAAGCCTTTCATACATGTCCTAACCACTATGGCAGTAGCCCAAAAGATTATCAACATTTCGTCATTGTTGAAAGATCTAGAAGAATGCCTCCACTATAAAATTATAACCTAATAATTTCCACGTATATAAGGGATCTAGACAGGGTGATACTTTTTTGCTTATACCTTTCCATCTTTTCTTACAGAAAGAGGTTTTCCTCATGTCTATATTTATGGTGAAGCCTGAGACAGAAATAATGGGTATAGGTAAAGTATCCATACTGAATTTTTTGGAAATTTAAAAAAAACGTATAATCTGCAGTCAAATTTGGATGATTTGGTCATAAACTAAGGACAAATAACCACATCATGTCCAAATGGTGATCGTAATCATTCTATTATACTAATAGTTTTGCAAATTATAATTTCCTATTATTCTGCAGAAGTTCAGGAGACTACCTCATAACGTATGTTACGCTGCAGATATACCAGCGACAGATCTAAGAAAAGAAAAATTTGCTCCATTTGAACAATTTGTTACAGTGGGTTCATATATTTAAAAGTTGTTAAAATACTTACTCAACTACAAAAACATTAAGCAAATTCCAGAAAAAACACCTTAGCTGTGGTCATTATTTGAAACCAATTTTCACTCGACAACTGCGGCGCACTCTGTTCTATCAAACATAGGTCAACTCTCAGATGTTTTTACCCATCTCAACCATCACAAACCCCAGGAGGTTGCGATATATAACCCTTGCACATATTACCATAAGATTCTTTTTTACGTCATCAAACTATCGCAAACGAATCCTTCCATATTCTTGGAAGCTTCGGGGTTTCCCTTGAGAGCTGCCAGTGTCGCTTCACTAGTATTCCCTCGGACTATTTTCCCAAGACATCTCAAACTACCCGAAAAGAAATTTTTTAGGGCATGCCCTAACACCGTCAGGCTGTATGCCATATTAGGAAGTTCCTGTGAGGTCCTCATTACTTCCTAATATTGAAATGCCCTATTATAATTTTTCCAATTGGGGTCCCATATTTATTCCCTAAAGACTTACCCATCAGAACCAAAATTTACTATAGATGCACAGAGATATTGCAAAAGTACCTACGAGCTTGGGCTTCATAAAACTAAAATCGATGTAAAATATTTCTTCTTCTTTCTGCGTATTGTGGCGTTGTGATGTAAACAGTTTTTAATCTATTCCTTTTTCATCATGCCAACAAAAGTGAGAGAATGCGCAAGGAATCAACTATTATTTTTCATTTGTAAGAGAGTTAGGCAATTTCAAAGTTATGTAGTTCCACTTCAAATCTTTTTTGTATGCAAAATATTGCAAAAATTTAGTCACATTCAAAAAAACATAATCACATAATCATAATATAACAGTTAAGTGATTCAATCATGCACTCAAAATAGGATTAAAACCCACGATTTAACAATCTATATAGTTGCTTGAAGAAAGATCAAACTAAATCTAAATCTAATCTAGGAAAAACGCAACAAAATTATAATGTTTTTACTTGCTAAACACGATAACTACGTCCCCACCTTAAAAAGCTAATGAATGTTAGGTTATGAACATATTTCTTATCAATATTTGTAACGATCCCAGAAAACATACTTTCCTATACAACCCTCCCATATGCTATCAATCTGTTGCCTGCAAACCATAAGTAATTTATATATGGTTGAAAAAGCCCCAATGATTGTTGACATGATTTAGCTAGGAACACAAACCTTCGCTTCTTTAAGGAAAATGTTGATGTAACGTAAGAAGTAAAAATTGAAGGACAAAATAAATTCGCCCAAAAATGGATCGATACAACAACAAAAAGCGTGTTTCTCGACCTTTATTATTATAGAGTTTTTCTGGTTACGGAATGGGAGTATTGTATTCCCCTTAGGGTAAATATATTCGGTTCATGTTTTGTTTCGGTACCCAACCCGAACGAAATGTTATAACCTTTTCGGCGCGAAAAGATTCCTACCAACCAACGACGTTCGTACGAAATGAGGAAGAATTATGACGCTCCAGGGAATGTGTTTGCTTTATTATTGCATGAATAATGGCAGCAGCACCTAGACACACCTTTCTATCTAGTCGAGAATGACCAACTATTTCGATGTACTTTCATTCGTTTACTTCTTTTACCTTCGATGAATTTTAATTTTGCGATTAATATGCGGATTGCATAGTCCCTCAGATGACTGCGACTTGTAAATAAAGATTATTCCCAGACGTATATTTCTGTAACTTATCCCTGCAGTTAATTTCATTAAAGTCTGTAACATTAAGAAATTGCTGCCTGATAACGCCTTTAAAAAAGACCAGCCAGAAGAGGTAAGATAACAAGAGATAATAATGCTATCCATACGGGAAAGAACACTATGAAACGAGAGGGGTCTGCAGTGGTATCCCTTCACAAAGATTTTCCATGGGAAATTTACCGGGGTTAATGTGTTACTGAAACCATTTCTACGCAACAGCCCTGTCGTTAGCGTTAATAATCTGGAGAAATTGTATGTTTCGGTTTCTTTATGAGGAGCAGAAAAGGTCACAAGGCGATGTCTGTAATATGCTCATCTTGGAACTAATGATAATTGTAATGTTCATTGACATGGGATTACGATTTGAAAAACGAACTGAAAGTTATAGTTAACATTGGGAACGTTAGATACTTTAAAGGTAGATTCGTATTTTTGCGAAATTTTTCCAAAAATAAATCACTTTAAAGGTGAAATTGGGTATTTAAAGTTGAGAAGTTGAAAATGTTCTGTTCAAATTGGGTCGAGCCTATTGGAGGAAGCTATTCTCAAAGTGGAACCGTCTGGAGTTTTGAGTTATATTTTTAAACTTTGTCTTGACTTTTCGTTTATTTAAAAATTACTCACATTTAAAAGATTTTTTTTTGCAAATTGTGTAGTGATCTGATCAAAGGATCGTGATGAATGACAATAGAATTACAATGTGTTAGCGATTGACTGAAACAAGGACTGCAAATCGAGAGTATTGCTCTCGACAAATTTGTAAAGAAAGTTTGAAGAATAGGAAGATTGTTAAACGAAATTCAAAGGAGAGTGAATAAGAAACAGAGTTTCTAACAGACCTCTATACATATAGAAATAGTTAAATTCTTCTGTTCTGCAAATTGCTTAAACGTTTGTCTTGTTAAAACCTCTGATCTGTCCTTCGAGGAGAGAACATAGAAGGAGCGGAACAACAGAAGAAATCCCATGCAAACTTAGGTGAAGCCAAAAATTTTCTGCGTGTTTCACAGCTTCGGCTAGAAAATTTCCAAACAAAATACTCTGGGTTAGCCCAAATTGTCAATTTTTACACTGTAAAGTGGGTCGGAATTTCTACGTGTTAGTGAGCAAATTGGCTTCACTTTTGCCTTGTTGTTTTCGCTTCTTTCCCCTTGTATGCTAGAAGGATCTGGCCTTCTGTAGGTTCTAACAAAAAAAAACAATCCTTAAGCAAAGGATGACGTATGTCAAAGTCGTTAGTCATGTAAAATAAAATAGATTAAATCGTTTTCCGAATAGACTTTGCAGTAGTAAAAATGTAATCTGTCCAACTAAGATTGTTGGATATCCATATAATTTCATTTTATTCATAACACGGTTGGAGCGGTCGGAAAAGAACCAAGTTAGGAGAGAA
>QYTT01095852.1:31556-45794 GCA_006980735.1 Dasypogon diadema
TCTTTCCCCTTGTATGCTAGAAGGATCTGGCCTTCTGTAGGTTCTAACAAAAAAAAACAATCCTTAAGCAAAGGATGACGTATGTCAAAGTCGTTAGTCATGTAAAATAAAATAGATTAAATCGTTTTCCGAATAGACTTTGCAGTAGTAAAAATGTAATCTGTCCAACTAAGATTGTTGGATATCCATATAATTTCATTTTATTCATAACACGGTTGGAGCGGTCGGAAAAGAACCAAGTTAGGAGAGAAGGAACAAGACCAAATGCTGGGATTTTGGCTAAAAAAGTACAGTGCCAATTCCTGTCAAAAGCCTTCGAAATGTTCAGCGCAACCATCTCTGACTCGCCGAAGCTATGGAGACAATTATGCCAATGCTTGGTGATGAACGTCCGGATCGGAAGGCATATTGGTGCTGTAAGTTCTACTAATAGCTGGCAAATATTTCCTAATTTGGATCCTCCGATAATATTTATATTATCCTCAAGCTCAATTGTGGCCATAATTTGGCCTTTTGTGCTCCGCACTAATTATAGTTCTTCCATCAGTCTCACTCTTTCAAGGAAGAGCAGTGTCTTTCTAAAGGAGGTATTCTCGAAGCTGGAAACGACTCTGTGCAACTGCCTCGCATTCGCAGTATTCGCACAGCATGTGCTCCGATGTTTTATTCTCTTCGAGACATTTTTTAAAGGGTGTGAGACCGCAGAGATACCTCGAACTTAGGCTCTTCGAGACATAGTCCACATGCATCGGTGGTTGCAATGCCCATCCGATTAAGGTGCTTTTTAAGCTTGCAGTGTAGCATCCAGTCAGAACTTCTACAGCGATTCTTATTTGATTCTTCGGCAATTTTAACAGTTCCAAAGTTTCTTTTTTGGGAGAAGTTTTTGACAAACTTTTTGGTTTTTTTTCGAATGCCCTTCCAATGCCCACCTCTGGTCCATCTGATTGTAGAGTCAGGTGTTAAGAGCATGTTTGGCAGTTCTATAGGAGATCCCGCAAAAAGGTCCTGGTCCAAAGAAGAGCACAGATGTACCTTTCTTACCCGTGGATCAGATTAGGGATCCTTTTTCATGGTTAAGGACCACATCTTCCCTGTCTGGTTTATTGATATTCTAAAGGGCAGACAGAAGTTATATTGGTGTCTGACACCATATTCAATATTGGTTCTTATTTAATTTTATCAGATAGGGAGATGTGACTCTTAGATCTCTACTTCCCATATCCGTCTGACATGGCTCTGTACATCACTGCTTTCGCATTATTATTCTTATAAATGCAAAACAATGTTAAATTTAGACTACCGAAGAATACATAAAAAATTCCTTGTATTTTTTTTTTGTTATTTTTCTAAGATGCCGAAAGTATCTTTTTTGTTTAGTTTGATATCGGCGCAAAGTAAATATAGATAGCCTCTATGTATGTTTTCATTGTTTAAACAAGTTTCATAGAAATATAATCAACGGTTCCAATGCAACAATAAACAGATAATTTTTAATCTAAATATTAGTTCGTATTCAGATCAAAAAATCATCTAAACTCCCCTGTGTTTAATCTGCCCTGGGAACTATATTTTTTCTGTTCTCTCATAAATTTTTAAAAATTTCATACACCCCAGAGAGAGCGGATATTTCAAGAGTTAATTGGATACTTAGATGTGGATGCAATCAGTATTCATTAAATGACTAAACATTAAATTGAGTGTTCTTTTGGTATCTTGCATCGTTGTATTTCACAGTCAGTTTTCTGGGTTTATGTGATGTCTAGTCTTTCTCGTTGAATACGAATTCATTGATTTGGCATTTCTTCAACTGTTCAGATTTATTTCATCAGACGTTGGCATTTTCTGCAGCTTTTGTGTAATTTACATTTATTTTCATAGGCAATAGTATAGCTTACGAAATCATTGTTGCAATGCATGTGAGAGCTTCAAATAGACCACAAAGTACTTTGGGGTTAATGGTATAATAAAGAGGCAAGCCAGAACAGTCATGACCTTGTGGTGGCTATCGTAGATTGTAATATCTCATGAAAAAATGCTAAAATAATATTACAAGTAACTGAAAAATCAAAAAGGGCCTAAAGAACGGATCTAAAATGCTAGATCTAATTCTTGATTAGGTAACTCATTACAGCGTAATTCTATAACTGCTTGTGTATTTTATTACAAAAGATAGAAAAATATGAAGTTCAAAACATTAAACTGAAGTGCTTTAAAACCTTTTAATCAATAAGATGCAGAAAACTAGAGGGAATGCGAAAGACTCAATGCCACGGAAGATATTATTTGAAGCTCCACAAGGATATTGGACTCACAAGGATATTGGAGGACTCGATTTATTCACCAAGCAGCAGAAATAATTCCCACTTGATATTAAAAAATTAAAAGAATAAGAAAGAGTAAAAATGCAATTTAAAAAGGAAAAAGAAATTTAAAAAGAAAAATAATATAAGGAATTCATAGTGTTCATTGAAAGCTTAAGCCAAAAAGCTAATTGGTTCATTCGCGCTATAATTGACACGAGGCTCTATGTTAAAATATATTTCATTTAGAAATTTAGGCGAATCAATAGATGAGTAGATTATGTGAAAAAGTCAACTTAGTCGCCGCATATCGCTTTTTAAGCATATATAGACCTAAAAGATTAATTCTATGTTTATAAAGTTGAAGAATATGCCTACTTTTCCGCGGGGGTATGCTCAATTCAAAACGCATATTCCAATAACGCATAAGGCAGTGACAGAAAGAGGACTTTGAAGGAAAAAAAAACCTTCCTATTTATTTTTTACTTACATTTTTTATTAGTTGGTAGATAGTAAATATGTAGAATAACAATATTATAGTCGTTGGGATATATATGTAGACCCCAATGGGGGCCAAAGGGTTAAGGACAAGGCGACACGTAGTTCAAAAGATAGAACACAGCGTGGATCTGGATATTATCAACAGGTTTGCAAAAATTAAATACAGAGTTGGTAGTCACTCCAAGATCACGGACTACATCCAGTTTTTTTCGAGGAAATACTGTCAGTACGGTTGTCAAAAAGCGGAAGGCATTTTTTCTACTAAAATTCACTCCTTTTCACATGATGGTTTAAACCATTACCTACAGATCAGGAGGTAAAACGGGGTAAATCAGCATGCAGTACCTCACAGTCAATTAAATTACGCATTGCACTGAAAATTTTCACATCATCAGCACACATAAAGACCCTAGAATGATAAAAAAATAGGCCAGGAAAGGCCAAGCCAACTACCCTGAGGTACACAAAAAGTCACGACAATGGTGTCCGAGTTGACTTTTTGTTTAAGGTATTGCCTAAGTTCAGTAGACAATCCTATGATGCTTAGGTGGAAGGAAATTAGTGAAAGGGAGATTGGGAAATTTTAACCTGACAAATGTTGCAATTGAGCCACACAATTTTTGGTATGAAAGTATTACTGTGATATTTCGCAAGTAAAATTCTTGTCAGTAGAATTGCCTTAACCAATGGTAACTAGATAAATCGCCGTGTCCTGTACGAGATTCGAACCTACGCCAACAGGGAAGAAAATCTGTATACGTGCGCCTCAGCCCGCTCGATCACCAGCATGGGATTGATCGGAAAAAAGCTCTCAATATGAAAATCAATAACATAAGGATTTTTAATATGACAGTGTCATACACAAAACCTGCCGGATATTTATCGGATTTGCTCCTCGTATTGATAAAACGCAGAAATTTGCATATCGCATAGACCTCGAAAAATTAAAAAAAATGCGAATCTATTGTAGAAACTGTTAACTGTGATCACATATACACCTTTCTCGGAGATAAGTTTGGCTTAGGTTGGTTTCTGACGTTTGGTCTGAAAAAGGTATCGTTCGTTACGCTTAACGTTATCATATAGGATCCATTTTTTACCCCCGTGTGTAAACTGGTGAGCAATAACGTGTAAACTGTACATTGCTGATCCTTATCGACCTTGAATAATTAATAAGGAACACTCACATACCTTATCAATTTTATGTAGGTATTTTTGTAGGGCTCACCATGTTAGATCCAAGCATCCTTGATAATTCCTGTGAACCCAAGATGGAGGCCTGTCAGAGATATGCTTTCGTATAGAAGAGAGGGTGAAACGATTTTGTAATTTTTTAATACCTGTCTGCCTTTTCCATCTCCTATCGTCTTGGATATACATCTTAGGGCGGATACTAAGGTATCACTGTATAGAGAACCATTTACTCTTGCCAATAATGCCTCCCTTCACCTCTTCTTTCATCAATAGTTACACGGTTTAAAAGTTCAAGAAAATATAAATTATAATAAATGCTCAAAGTGCCTTCCGTCCTCTTCAATGTACAATTGCATCCTACGAATGAAATTTTCACTAACTCTTGGAAATGCCCCTATGTTCGTACGAAATTCAGCACAAGTCCTTTGGATACGAGTCCTTAATTCTGCTCTCGTTTCGATAGAAATCCTATATACAGAATTTTTTAAGTAAAAATCAAAAGGATTTAATCCAGATGACCTTGGGGGCCAGGAAACAGGTACTCACCTCCTATACATCTTCCTCTGAAATTGTGGTTTAAGTAATCCCGCAGGTAGTAACTGTATGCTCATTGCATTAAATCTTTGTACTTTTTAAAATTCCTATAAATCCAGTGAAGTGTGATACCCTCTCCCTTCTCGTTAGTTTTATCTTTAATTTTCCTAAAATTCTACTTTATAATTCCTTTTTAAGAGTGATTACGAATTTTACGGTCAATAAGGCTTGCTCGTATTTCCAGGAATCATTCCGTCATTCTATGAGCCGACAACGTAAATCCCTCAATTTAGTGGTTGAGTTTCTATAGGGTTTCAGAGTTTCGAGAGCAATCAAAGCCGACGTTTACTAGCTCTATTGATAAAATCAACCGATTTTATGTTTGTTATAAATCTGAAAGAGCCTCTATCAACAGGGAGATGTCATTTTCCCGATAGGCGCCAGAATTACGTAACACCGTAAAGATGTGGACTCTATAAGCGTTTTATGCATGTTACTTAAATCTTTTATTAGAGAACAGGTTATTAAAAGCTTTGTCGTTGAAAGTGAATCGAACACCTACATCTTTATGATTTTGAATGGAAGAAAACTCGTTTTGTTCCGTTATTATGAAAATATTAAAAGTTATGATTTTTTAAGATGCTCACAAAAATCTGAAAAAAAGCACTCTCATTTTTGGAATAATTTCCGCTTCTATTGTGCCAGCTTTTAAAGACTAATAAACACGTTGGGATCATATCATATAATTTGGATATTTCACCCATAAAAATGGTTTATTGTGCATCCTAAAGTCGTTAGAATCAATCAGGGGAACAGGATATTATCCATTTAGTTTTTAATTAGTATTAAATATTTCAATGTGGACCGTTTTGATTACGTATTCATGTTACAGTATTGTAATATCTTTATCTGTCATTTTCCGGGTCATTCCACCGAGAGTTAGGTAACAGGTTTGAGTAAATTGTAATAAAATTCAGAAGTAAAGAGGAAGTTGCATTATTCATTCTTCTATAAATTGATAATATATATTTAAATCTTCGTCGAAAATAAGAAACATTAAAATTAATATACAATAACTGATCGAGGAGATCATATTCTTAAAGCTTCAAGAAATATAAGGTTACAACGAATTAGTTATAATGCGATTAATAATCCTTGACTGTGATTCTTCGTAAAGTCCTTCTTTTTTATTATCTTCTTTTGAGTAAACTTAAAAGTTTGAAATGTAAGTATATAATTAAAAAGAATATAAGTAAGCAAACTTCTAACAAAGAAGAAACTTCTAAAACCAGGTGGATAAAAGGAGTACTTTACTGTCGTACTTCGCCAGAAATTCAGTCAACGTTTTAAAACGTTGGTTGCCACGGTATTAGGGTGTCCAAAAAATTGCAATATGTCTATTTTTTCTTATTTTTTTAAAGATTTATACTATTCAAAGCCAATATAAAGCCTATGAGAAACAGGAACAGGTAATTTGAAACATATTTGAAGCGTTACTAACAATTCTAATCAAGGAATTTGATAATTAAGTAACAATAAAATTATTATGCAATTGGTTAAATTCTGTGATACCTAAATTACTAGCAGAGCTGTAAAGTAATTACTAAGTTGAATCACCATTCCAGTTAATTATGTATGGAATTGCAATTCGTCACATATTCAACTGAGATTGCCAGCGGAATTGAAATGTAATTGAGAACGAATTACACCCGAATTACAAGTCAATTTTGATTTTTTAATCCTGTTTCAATTCCTCTAGAAAAGGAATTATAATTTTTTAATTTCTTTTCAATTTCTTTAGAACAGGAATTGAAAGGAATTAAGCAATTAAAATCAACTTGTAATTTCTGTGTAATTCCTTCTCACTTACATTTCAATTCCGTAGGAAATCTCTGTCGAATTTAACAAGGAATTGCAATTCTATTTATCATTATGTGGAATGATAATTAATCTTAATAAATCTCATTCGGAATTAAAAAGGAATGGAATTAAAAAAATCAATTCCAAAGAATATAATTGGAATATGAACTTTAAAGAGATATTTTTGCGAGATGCGTCAGTGGTATCCTGGCTTGTAGACAAGTATTTTTGCAGGACGCAGCGTTGATAGCCTGACACCTAACGTGTTAAAAAACTTTTCGTAATTGAGAAGCGTTTGAACGGGAAAAACTTTTCTGGCTTGGGGTTCTAGACTGGGCTGCAAATTTATAACCGTGAAAATCAACAATGAATACCTACAAGAAATGTTTCTATTCCTTTTCCTTTCGTTAATTGTTGTGTACTGTTTTCTGTTCTATATCCTAATACGAAATTCATGATAGCACGAATAGCCTTGTGTGGTGTGTTTGAGAAGCAGAATCGAGGAAATAGATTCTCGCCTCATAGAAAAAGCTCTATGTTCAGTTAACCACTGATTCCAAAAAGAATGATTGAACGTAAATCCGGACATCTTTGTGTAATTTTCAGGGAAAAGAAAGCTATAATTAAGAATATCAACCTTATGTTGTGTTAGTATGGTGGACGAAAAGGGAACACAAACATAAAAATCTAATTTGCAAAAGCTGAAACATTTGGATTACATGTGATGGGTCCACGGAAAAATGTTCGAAGTTACAATTTTTTAATTTCTCAGGAGAACGTTTTCAGAATTTTCAGATTTCAGGATCAGCAAGTTCTTCCCCTGTATGAGAATTTTTAAATGGTTTACCATATATAACTTCAATTAAAAAGTTCCCCTTCGTTCTGTTAATAGCGTTAGAAAACATACATTCTAAGTTATTAGAACTTATAAAGAAAAGAAAATCTAAAAACTGTGACTTTCGACGTTATGGTAGTGGATCTTTTATGTATGTACATATATTATCTAGAGCAAGTAGAGTTAAAGAATGCGTTAAACTTGTTGAAGGGCACACGAGGACTTCCAATGAACTACGGTAAGATATCATCATATCAAACATAATACCTAAAAGATTTGACTTTTAAAAACCTTTCGAAGAAGTTTTGAATGATCATAGAGAAAAAAGTTTTAGGAGGAAGATACAGTGGCGTAGTGCACAGATGTTTCCAAGATGAGAAGTTGAGTTTGAAGTGTGGTCGTTATCTCTTTCAATTTCCATAAGTACCATATTCTCTATTTTGAAAGAAGAAAAAGTTAGTAAGCATCTTTTCACACAGAAAACTTGGATTACGGAGCACCTAAAAGCTACACTGTGAAAATAATAAAGCAGTAGGTAAACATGACTAAAGACAGATGCTGATAATCAATACCAGGACTAAGATAGGCTAAAATTTTCACTAACCCGAGGAAGACTAAAGACTTTTTCACCGTCATCTCATGATGGATTTCCTCTACTCTCTAAGGTACCATCTTGAAAACAACGTATGAGTAAATTCGTATCGCTTGCAGCTGTAAAGTCATCGCTTAGCTAAGACAATCTTATCCTTTAAAATAGAAACGAGACTATTGTTTCGGAGTTAATTCTGTTTTGATATGAATTCATGTTTATCAAAGTGATTTTAAATAATTGTTTACACCTTAGAGGGGTTGCAAATTTCCTATGGTAATAACAAGTCTGTAGTGGTCTTTAGATTACGCGTTCGCAATTTCATTTAACTGATATTAATTATACGGTTTATTTATAAGCTGGGTAAGTGCCGAATTTAACGACATCAGAAATTAGGAAAAGTAACTTAATTATGAAAAACCAGTTCGTTAATAAAAGTTAATAAAAGTAGACTTCGAAGTAATAGAATGATACAATTATTTATCATATTAAGATACACAATCTCCCTATACGACATAATATTACTTGTTACACTGCAATTTGTTCTTTCATATCAAATGTCTAATTTTAACTAATAAAATTAACAAGTTCGATTTTTTATATCAATTTATATTTGAACCAAATTCTGGAGTTCTTTGAAGAAAAAGTTCAGCTTTTAAAAAAAAATTCATCCCCTGGATAATCCCCTGAATAATTTCTTCAAAGCGGTAAATAATTGAATTTAGATTGATAAATCACTGGCACAAATTCAACCTGGTGTCAATAACTTTAAATTTTTTTTAAAGCCTTAAATAATTGATTCCGGGTTGTATAATCGCTGACTACAAATTGGATCATCCAGATTGCTATAAAGGTGGCGATGTATACAGCGGATTATATTCCAATTATCCTGGTTTTAGTGTCTCATCTAATAAACAGATTAGACGTAATGCCAATAAATTTGAGTGAGTGATTATAATGTAGTTATCATTTTGGTTGTATTGAGTAAATTATCTAGATGTTTTATACACTTATAATTTAAAATAATAATTGCTTGATTAATGGACCCTAGATGAAAAACCCAACTTAGAAGTAATAAACTTATTATTTTCATTTCAAATTGAACCTTTTTCACTTCAAGTTGAACTTTTTCAAGTTAAAAGAAACTTTGTGTAAATTAAATGTTACTTGGTTTAAACTAGACGATACTTGGATCCAAGTTAACTTTAAACCTGATGGGACAAAGTTTAATTGAAGCCTTTATCCAACCTGCTCTACACTCAATATCCCTCTGTCCAAATTGAAGAAAAAAATACAAAATTTCCACAATATGTATTTCCAAAAATTTACGATTTAAATAGTTTCATTATGTTTTTTTTTTTTTTTGAGATATCCGCATCTATTACAATTCGAAAATTCTTTGTCTAATTCCCCATTAAATTTATATTTATTTACTTTTTGAATCCATGAATCTTTGGTATTTATGTCACGTAAACATGATAACATAAAAGAAGGATATCTGTAGTGCTTTTATTTTAAAATAACAGATAATTCCTATAGATACCTATGTGAAAATAATTCCTTACAAATTCCTTTTACCTACCAATGTTTGTGTAAAATAGCAATGTATTCTGACTGATTATTAAAATCTTCCTCTCAACCCCAAAAATAAATCCCTTTAACACTTAAAAACCCACATCATACTATAAATACTAACGCCATAGAATAGGGAAACATTGTAATCTCAAAAAAGGGGAGGTGTTAAGTTGTTACCCGAGTTTGAGTTGATGCGAAAATCCCAATCCTTTTGTGTAAGTATGTGTGTGGTGGCTGGAAAGCATATTTAATTTGTAAAGCAACAGTCCTTCCTCTAAAATCCTATAAATATGGAAATCCGAAAATTCCCACTAAAACCATGAGCACCTACTTTTCAAGTAGAAGTTGTTTAACTTGAATTCATGCCATGTGAAGTTTCATAAAATCTTTTATTCTGTAACTTTCCAGAGTCAACCCAGTTAAAGTGTTTTTCTGAAAACCAAACCAAACCAACCCGACCGCTGTACCCTTCTGCTTTGTTACGCTTCTGCCATGTAACAATTACGCGTTGATAAATTTTATTCAACTTTCTGATTCTGTAGAACGGAGGGAATTATTGTATGTGCTTCTTGGCTGGAGAGTTTCCTGTACTAGAAGCCCAGAAAATAGTGAAATTGTTATTTTTTCCGCTTCACAATAACTACACCATTTATTTTATATTAAATTGGCAATTAAAACATGCGAAATGATGGCTTTTATCCCAGACCGTCGAAATACACCCTGCGTTTTATATAGTTTTACAAGGATCCCTCTTTATATTTTCCACATTCTGTTGGATGTATTCACATATGGAGAGACCTACATTTGCTGCCCTGGTTAAACCACCATAAATAAATTGCAGATATTTTTACATTTATTCGTTTCATATGAAAATTTATTTTATTGATGTTTGCGATGATCTGAATTATTATCACAATGGAAAAGTGCAGCAAAAGCGTGAACAGTGTAGTTTAATTGGCTGGTTGCAAAGATGGGTTATGCTTAATTACAGACGCGTTAAGTGTCAAATTGATGAGGTTTGATTGATGAAGGCATCGATGATTATAACACCATGCCTTATGTTTTATTGATCCGGCATTCCTATCTTATCAGTACCCATCAATATTTTAATTGCTTGTGACATGAACTCTAAGTTAGATTGTTTTGGACTATTTTATTCCCCGTCATATGCGAATTTTTTTACTTTATATGCATGTTTTCCCATAATTCTTTACAATTTCGTCCTAACTTAATGATAGAGCTTGTAGGGTATCAGAAGACTATTTGACGGATAGTGTATACAAGTATTTTATGCTAACATTTTTCCATAAATTCTTCAGGATTCTTACAAAATTTATCATCAGCTAAATTTAAAGGTCGCCAGATATAAAATAATCCGGTTCTTCGTTCGCTTTTTAAAGAATATCAGACAAGTTTAAAGTAGCATTTTTGCTCCCGCAATTTTATGTGGAAAATTCTTGTTCTAAATTTTCTAAATGTTAAATTTTAATTTTATGTAAATTGTAAATCAATAAATTTAGAATTTATGTAGAATAAAAATGCAAATAGTACTCCTCCTAAGAGTGAAACAATAAAATTGTTAATTTTGGTGTGGCTGAGCGTTCAGTGCGATATGCAGGAGAAAACTTTGAGAGCATAGAATAATAGCTGTGTTCTTTTGAGCAACAGAGTTATGAAAGCTAAAAAGAACGGTTGGAATCCATGGAGTATATGGATAATTCTTCTTCTTATCTTTTCCTCTTTTTAAGCAAACCCGAGATAAGTCAAGACCGTTATTAACTTGAAATTTATCTTAATGTCAGTTTTGCCCACATTAGTGCATATTTTAATTGCTATGATGAGCAAGATCAACTTTTCAACACAAAAACTTTCAATAAGCGCCATCTATTTCCCCGTAGAAGACTTAAATAATCCAGTAAGCTTTTTAACTCGGTTAAATAACCGAGTTAATTTAACACGGTTAATGTATGACAACTCTGTACTCTGCTGCCAAAAGAACGCAGCTAATATCGCGGTTTGCGCACACTTAGACCTGAAATTTCCCAATAGCTATATACTGTACAGTACGTATTTGAAATCCATACGATAAGAGAAAGATTACTTCCTTCCAGTTTGTTTACGTTTACTTGGATTTGTTTACCCTCCCAATTTTTCAGGTTACCTCCATACGCGGGCCCAATAATCCTTACAAGGGCACCGTACGGTGTAGGGATTTCAAATCAGGTTAAAATTTTATGTGGTAGTAGTGCGCCCTTGTTGTATCAATAGAGAAAAATATTAGGGCGCACTGTCCAACATTTTCCAAAAAAAGCGGATTCAAATTTCGGGGGTAACTTATATACTAAAGAGTGCCCTGGACGAAGGGTCCAAATTCGTTCCTCGTATCACTTTTTTTCCCGCTTTTGTCACCCGAACTATCCCTGTGCATTGTTTTTTTAAGTCAAATTAAATAATAAAGTTATTCATTCATGGGTTTATTTATTTTAAATATAACATTCCCTATTTTCTACATACATTTGCACACATATTTTTATTGTCATAACATTTTTCAGGTAGTCTTATATATGAAAAAAGACAATTTTGAAAATGGCGGTAAGAAATATTAGTTTGCAGGTAACAGTTTTGATCTGACCATATACAACCGTTCCCTTGAACAGAAGATATAGATTCAATGTTGCTGGAGTAGGACAACACAAATTCAATTAATTAAAACCAACAATATTCATCTCATTCGATTTGCAATTTTTAATTCAATTTTAATGTGTCTTAGAATTATTGACTATTAGATTACATTTATATTGTTTTATCTTGAGGTAAATTTAGGGCTCTATTGTTATGTATTGCCATGTGAGTGATTTATAATAAAATAATAAAAAAAATTTGTAAACCCTGATGAAGTATAAAAACATACACGAAACGTTGGCGATTAGATGAATTTGTATTGTCATACTCCAGCAACATTGAATCTATACTACTATTTTAAGGATGCGATACTTATTGCACATGAACAGAAGATGTTGGATACCTGGGATGTTCTTGGTTTTCTAAACCAACAGGTCAAAATGGGAAGCATGGGAGCGTCTATGGTAATTCATTTCTGGACTTTCCTGTGATTAGAGCTATTATATAGAGTTACTTCCTAAAACACCTTCTTATTATTCAGATTTAGTATATTTTTTGTAATAGGTACATATTTTGTATTGAATTAAAAGAAGAAAAGTGGCGCCTGGTACAAGAATTGACACGTAACCCTTCGTGTGTGAGCTAATCACGCTACCACCTGGCCATACGGTCGCTCCGTAGAGTTACAAATTCCTTTGTACGTAAACTACTCAGGAAATTTCAAGACTTTTTTCTTGGAAAATAGCTGGACAGTGCGCCCTAATACTGTCCACTATTAATATACAATAAGGATACACTACGACCAGGCAAAATTTGAACCTGATCTGAAATTCCCAGATCGTAAAGTCCTCTTGTTGGTAAAAATAGTTTTTCAAACTTTTGTATCCAAGATTTCTGCTCGATGTTTTTGAAAGTTATGGAGAATTTCAGAGGGGAGTTATGCCTAGAAAGGAGTTTATGTTTAGGGTGGTTAAGTTGCGATTTTTTATAATAAGTTGTTTTTTTTTAAATCTGCAGTGAAGTTTTAATTAAGAATTAGTGAAAAAAGCTGAATATATGTAAGGATATATCTAAATTACAGTCCTTTTTACATAAAACATTACTTTCTTACTTGTTGAAAATATTTTCATTTGTTAGTATAGTTGCAGTGATCGGATTTACATTTCTAAAATTCATCAATATCTTCTAGTTTTTTTTTCAGAAAGTAGTATTTCTTCCTTATACTTTTCCACCTAAAAAATCGCCAACATTTTCAGAACTTATTTTTAAAGTGCCCGTATCGTCTGATTCCAGCATGAATTGTTCAAGAGTTTCGACACAAGATGTGTTCTATTGTTGATCTTGCTCGGGTTCACTATCCATAATACCAATTTTATACGCAAGTGCCTTTGGAAGGCAGTGACCGGTATAAACACCTACCACTATTTTATATTGAGCCTAACTTAGGTTAAGTTGTCTGTTAATAATTTTCTTCTAAAAACAGAATTTCCATACAATTTTCGTGAGGTTGTTTGTTGCTATCTCCTTTTCGCAGTATCCAACAAACGATCGTAGAGATGGTGTCGAATGACCTACCTGTTTAAAGCTGAGAATAGCCATAATTTCGGCTTGAAATATGTTACATCTACCGAGGAGTCTATAGGGCGGGGGTACATATATAATGATCTTGACAGTACAACGTGGGTCATAACTTCTTTATTCTTTTTTATGAAGAGTTTAAATTCAGTTTTACGACGTCTAATATTAAGTCGTATTTCATACTAGAAGCCTTAATTTCCTTAAAGACCTTCCAGTAGGTGAACTAATAGTATTTAGACACTTAGCCGAATCTAGTAACCTAACAATGTCTTTGTCATAAGCAAGCCTACAGGAGAGGAAAGAAAACTGCGCCCTGCGATTTGTCAACATTTATAATAATAAGAAGGTTGACTTCATTTATTGTAATTTATTTGTGCAAAGAGCCCTTTTTTGAACCAAAAGTGGAGCATAGTGGGGCATAGTCATCTAATAACGAAAGTGGTCTACATAATACTTATCACTAACTTTCTTCCATGTTATAGTTCTGCACCAATCATCGTTAACTCAGGAAAAATTATTTGATTCAATTTATTTCGTTTTTTTTACGGTAACAAACAATTTAATATTTAATTAAGAAAATTCCGAATAGAATCACACTTTAAGACCCTTTTGCTACCTTTTTTTCTTTCTGAGGTGAAGTAAATATT
>QYTT01095854.1:10884-21819 GCA_006980735.1 Dasypogon diadema
GGTTCTTGCTTAATGCAACAAGGTAGGCCTGTATATTATTCATCTTGAAGTCTGAGTAATGTTAAGAAAAAATATTCGCAGATAGAAAAAGTATTACTTGTAATTGTTGCAGCTTGTCAGAAATTTCATAATTTCATATACGGGAAGCATTTCACTGTTCTAACTGACCACCGACCCTTATTAAGTGTTTTAATAAAGGATAGTTGCCGATATATTGTCGAGGAACTATTGTAAAAATGAAGAGGAATCTGAAATAGAAGACTTAAATGAGGTAATTCATACCTTAATTATTAGTGATGAACGGAAAACGTTGTTTAAGACTAAAACGGCAAGCGACGCGATATTATCTGAACTAAAAAGAATTATTATAGAGGGGTGGCCCAGTGACAAAAAGAATGTTACTGAAGATATTAAACCATATTGGAAACTAAGAAATGAGCTGTTTGTATATGAAGATTTAATATTCCTAAATGATAAATTATTGGTCCCTTCATCACCCGAGACCATATGTATTAAAAATGCTACATCAAGCGCATCTTGGTATAGAGAAAACAAAGGCAAGAGCAAGGACTCTTGTGTACTCGGGCGCCATTATTATGCAATAAAATGCCGGAATATCCTTTTTTTTAAAGCAGGGCTAGATATATGCGAAATAGGAAAAACGAATTACTTAGTAGTAGTAGAAATGCAATTGAGGTTCGGAATCGTCAAATTATTGCAGATATACACGAAATAAAAAATTCTATGACATGCACATAAGACCAACAAAAGATTTCAAGCCGAATGATCTAGTTTGGGTCAAAGAGAGAAGAGTTTGGGTGAAAGGTATTATACAATCTTAGCATTTATCTCCAAGATACTTCTTAGTAAAATTAGAAAACGACAAAATATATCGAAGAAACGTTACTGTACTAAGGAAAAGAGTCTAAAAGACTTTGAAAATAAAAAAAAAATGAAATTTTCTTATGCAAGTTAAAACTACATAATATATAGAAAGAAGGATACAGGATAATATTAAAAAAAACATTCGTTACTAAAATATTATGGCAGAGTCTATTAATGTGGGTAAACATTAAAGAGGCACAGAGATTTCACATATCTTGATGAATTTAAATATGTAGATTAAAATATCTATTCTAAGGAACTTTACCAAACTTGTTTAAAAAAGGGGAAGATGTAATATAGGGTGTTATACAAACGTATTCTACTAAGTAACATCCCAGCGAGAAGTATATCACAGTAGTTGTTAGTTTCTAGTTTTGTTACTCTAAGCAGTCTTGTAGTGAACTTGAAATAAAATGGTCAGATTAAACAAGTTGTTTCACAAAATAATACAGTACCTGATCACAATAAATAACATTGACAACTAACATTAGAGATACAATTTCTCGCTTCTGTTCAGCATTATTCGTATTTGGGAAAGTATAACTTTAGCACCAAATGTGTATTATACTGTAAATTAATAATTATATTTTAACATAAATTTTTAATAGTAGCAATGAATAAAAGGGATAGTATAATACCAATTATCTATTCTATTCACACAAGCAGTACATAGTAAGAGATCATTTTGAAATACGCTTATGTATTTTTTTAGTATTGACAATACAATCCAAGAAATAAAAATTGTCAACTTTTCATCAAATTTTACTCTTTTCAAAATGAAATTCTAATTAATAACTTCATTTCTTTGCATTGAAACTTTTTTGTAGAAAAATGAGAGTAGTGTAAATACATTTTGAACGTATCAAAGCAACTTTAAAAGGAAAATTTTAAAATTAAATTATTTCTTTTTTCGTGAAGATAAAATTATTTCCGAGTAGCTTCTATGCCTTTATTCAGATGGAAAATAATACAGGCCCTATTAATACAGGCTGCAGCCTAAGTAATATTAGAATCAGGAGGTTTTAAATAAATCAAATAAAATTATTGTTCAAATTTTCAAAATATTGGATTTAGTAAAACTACTTATCAAGGGTTGTAATTAATAAAACGTTCTACAACTTACGTGTATTTCAGCGCTCTATTATTTTTACTTACCTGAAAAGAAATATAAATTAGGTTAAAAACTTTTTAATTACAATAATCTTTAATAATATTAAATCTCTTATGTATAATGTCATGTGTAGTGAACTAGATAATAGCAGAACTTAGTGTAGAGTTATTTGTTTTATCAAGTGAAAAACAATTTTTTCGATTTCTTATATACAAAGAAATTACACAACGCAACAGAATATCTTAATATTAATGTGAAAAAATTGCCAAAAATTATACAGGGTATTGGAGAATGACGATTTAAATACGCATATAAAATCGATTGCAACATAAGGGATCAAATAGCGTTACAGACGTTAATGTCGAATTTCAACGGTCAAAGGTATCACAATAAAAGAAATTATTCAAGTTATCCGTGTTTTATTTATTAATTAAAATGCGTATTTTTAATATTTGTTTTCTGAAAAAGGCAAATACTTACATCCTTGATATCCGTGATATTGTTCGTAGATTTTCTCAATATTATGCTAGGATCCAAAAATAAAAATTAAAGGTTCTTTTAGTAAAAAACAGACGGAATGTACACATTTTTCGAATCATTGTTTACTACGGATTGTTTACTACCCAAAATCTTTTTTTCACTAGATATATTTTCAATTGCTCTGATTTTTTCATCAGTGGGTAGTTTTTTGACTCAGTATTCCACAATCATTTGTGTTTTTGTATAACTCAATTAATTTTAAAATTTCATTTTTGCTGAAGGTTTTCCCCATTTTAAAACTTTTTTTTTCTGGATTCGTAACGATGGCAGACTGAATTCTAAACCAAATTTCAAAGTGGGTTCACGTCAACGTAATCACATAAGGGAGACGAAGAAAAAAGAATTTGTGCAGAGAGGGCGTGTAACACCTGGGACGCCTGGGACGCGTCAGGAATACTAGAGTGTGGGCTTCTAGTGCAGAAAAGGGCGCCCAAAAGAAGGAAAGTTCACAATCAGCTTTGTAATCTAATCTCCATCCTAAGTATTTAAAGGAGATAAGTGTGCAAATGAAGTGCTTGGTGGAACATGGCTAAGTACGTTTTCGAAGTTTAGGGAGAAAATCGGGAGCGGACCCGGGAGGAATTCTCATCCAGCAGGAATATCACTCGGTACGGCAACGATCACTCAGCCGCAGAACCACTGTAACTGCGAGGGACTCCCTTAATCACAAAGGGGTAAGTAAGGAACTCCCCCTCCCCCTCCTCAGGTCTGTGGAATCTTTTATTAGCATGTAACAAATCACTGCGAGCTCGGGGTAAATAGGGACTGGGGTTCGGCTCAGATTGAGTGAACCCACCCCACACTCTTTGCCAGCCTAGCCGTTCAAGCATGCCGCTCCGCCACATGCTTCTTTCGTCGTGTCTCTGGGCTAGCTCAGCCTAGAGCATGAGGCTCGTTTGAGTCCTCACTCTGGTCTGCACGGCCATGGCTAGCCCAGGACACATTACTGTCTTCAGGTTGCCTCTTGGCAGCCTTCACATCCCCCATATGCAACAAAATAACATTTGCAACAGAAATAAATAAGTGTTTGAATACTTATAAAAAATTGTTCGCGGAATTGAATGTACCATCTCGTAGTACTGATAAACATTTAAATGGAGACCTTTCCAGCGGCGAGAATTCTTTGCTTCCTAAAAGGAGAAATACTACACAGAACCATTTTTGGATTTTTATTTTATTTATGTATTAATATTTTTTTTTTTATCAAACTATCAAAATGTTATGTATGTATGTACTACTGAATATTGAGATTACAATATTAAAAATATCTATTTTTCATTAAAGAACGAAATCCCTTTTGTATGAATTTCTAATTTTGAATTGCACTGAGTTTCGACTTGCAAGGGGTTCAATTAACACGGAAACGGAACTAATTAACCCTCTAACTCGACGGATACCTATATTTCTGTTATTTTCTTAGGGAACAGTGTAAAAACTGACTATTTTTAGGCTTTCTTTAATCACTAAACAATTTAATAGCTCATAATCCAATCCTAACCAATAGGCTCAGTTGTAAAATTCCACGAGAAATACATGAGTTTCCTCATTTGCAGCCAAGACTTTTAATGAATTGGGTAAGCCAATAATAATTATTATTAATTCCTCCACTGGAGGAAGATATTTACAAATTTGTTTCTAGCCTAAACAATGATATATGTTCTTCATATTATGCGCTAAATTCTAGACATTTATCCAACAA
This sequence comes from Dasypogon diadema, assembly GCA_006980735.1. Taxonomy (NCBI): domain Eukaryota; kingdom Metazoa; phylum Arthropoda; class Insecta; order Diptera; family Asilidae; genus Dasypogon; species Dasypogon diadema. Next base: position 15,120 of record QYTT01095854.1, read on the forward strand.
AATATTTCAGTTAATTGGTGCAACAATTTTGACAAGCTTCCAAACTGTGAGAATATGCATGAGTTAATAACTCATAACGCGTCGATATAAGTCAATCGATCGTCGATTGATCTTTTCCGTAGCGTATTAGCCTCGTTTTCAATTTAAATTGAATTACTGTGGTCGCATTTTGATGCTAGCTAAACTGAATGTATTCAATAGAGCAGCGACTATTAAAATTGATCAATTTGAATATTTTGGGAGTAATTGGGAGTATTCGTATAAAATATGAATCAAGCCTGCAAGCGATCAGTTCAATGAATTTGAAATTGTAGGCAATTTCACTGACGTTATACACCCATTCCGATGCTGTGATAATTACGAATCCATTTGTGCGGTAGTTTGTTTATACAAAATCTGTGCAGCTTCTGCAGCTTTGGTATATTTTCACTGATCGCCCGTAAATAAACTTTAAATAAACACGGATCGTTCTTGGTATTTTACTGATAATGTGGGAATAGTAAGGCTTGCTAACGAATTTTATAGTCTTGTTGGCATGGGGGTTTTTGCAGACAGACGTGATTAATGCGTTCATCAGAAATAGCTGTCATGACATGAATTCGTTACAACGAACCTAGCAATTGTAAAAGTTTAAAATAATCCAGAGAGTTTGGAAATTACGCAAAGATATTCGATTTAAATTGGGCATTTAATCGCCTTGTACACTTTCATTTGTGTCAGAAGAACTTAGTATCTACCATGTGAATTTACATTTCACTCAATTGATCAAAGTAATGTTCTAAGTATAGAGCCAATAGCTAGTTGGTTGTTTTGTTATCAGGAGATTACGAAGGAAAATGATTCTCCGATAAAATTAAGATAAGTGTCCAGAGTGCACCCAAGGAACGCTTTAACATAATTGGAAACATGACTATAACGCCTCAAGTCAGAGATATAGCGAAGCAGTAGGAGTTAAAAGTCCAATTTGCAGAAGGCCTCGCAACCATAATGTATCAAAAGGAAGGATTAAGGACTTTACTAACATGGCACGCATATTAATAGGCGTAAACGAAGCAGAAGCAGAAAACTTACGAAGTACGCCATAAACCTTCCCAACAATACCGTTAATATGATTATTCCAGCTCAAGTTATTGTTGAAAATTAGGCCAAGATTTTTAACAGAATCGCTAAAGGGAATAGTAAGTCCCATCAGCTCAATTTCTGGCAACGAGGAAGTATTTAAATTGTTTTTGTAAATAATGATGGCGACCGATTTAGAAGCATTTAGGTGCAACGCGTTATTTCTAGCCCATTCGTAAACTTTATCAAGATCCCTATTCACCCGAAATATGACATCGTCTATAAGCCCCAGGGGTCTTGAGATGTAGAGCTGAATATCATCAACGTAAAGGCGGAAGCAACAGTCACGTAGGACCAAAGGAAGATAATTTATATATATGCCAAAAAGTAGTGGTCCGAGGATAGAACCTTACGGTACACCACCGATGACATTAAGGAAGCCAGCTGACACATTATCGTATACTGTCCTCTGTCTGCGATCCTCAAGGTAAGACCAAATTAGTGTGCCAGCAGCTTTGTATGTATGTGTATGCATGCTTTCCCATTATATAAAGAAGAAAGGAAATTATAAATATAATATTGGCTTAGACTCTAGATCTAGAAATAAAAGAAAGTAACTGACCTGCAAATTTGCTGGATATCCCATTATCCGCAACCTCTGGACCCGTTCCAGCGAAATGCAAAACATTGAAAGATCACATTATTCTACCTTCCGGCACCTTTAAAAGCTTTGATTTGTGACAATGGAACTCAGTTTAACGCAAATATATTCCTAAGAATAACGTATTAAGACTATTTTAAGTTCCTATGTATCCTATATGTAATGAATTTGATCTATTGCTTGCAAAGATCACTCGCGCATTTCGGATTTCGACACTTAAGGCGACACTACTTTGCTAATTTCGGCAGGCAAATAGTAGTCCGAGAAGTTTAGACGATTTATAAATTATAAGGCAAAGGCTAGTCGAAGCAATGAAGACATAACAGCGAATTTATGATCTAAATGCATGGGGCAATAATAACTAAAGGAAAGGCCATAATCCGAGAAAATTAAGCAATTTTTTGTATGTGCTACGTAAGTAGCAATGTGTTCGTTTTTGTCATGAAAGTAGTCAATCAGTGGTATTTTTAAAGGGGGGTTAACATATTTCGTCGTATAAATATTTTGCATAAAGGTTTGATGATATCGAAAGTAATAAAAAGTTTGAAAAGAACTTCCTATAAGGACCTATTAACTCATTTGTTATTTCACATGGAATATCACAATTATTTGTTACATCTCACCATTATTTATAAAAATTTGTTCGCTGCCCCCATTAATTTTAACTAAAATTTCTTGGTACTGCCATTGGGAAGTAACGCGACATAAAAACTCTGGAAACTGAAAATGTGAACTATTCGAGAAGGGTGAATTTAAACTTAATTTTACACTAATTTATTCAATCTGAACAGACATTTTGCCATTATTTCTTTTAAAAACACCAAGAACTCTTTTTAAAACACTTTAACTTCCTTGAAAAATGATTTTCCGGATGAGTATCGCCCATTGTTTTGACAACACAACACAACGCACTTCATGGTAAAAATTCCACGTTTTACGATATTTATTAAAAATTACCTTTTGTTGCAAGCAAACTGCCACTATGTTTTGAATTCACAAAAGTCGTAAGAATTCACAAAAGTCGCTTTAAAAACACTTTTTACTTCGCACTTTGAAATCATCAAAACATCAAATAACATTGAGAAACATCAAATATGGCGATACTCTCTCTTCCCGTTTTACGTGATAACAACCTGAAAGAAACAAAAAAGCAGAAAAACAGAGGAGTGAGATTACGGAAGGAAGAACGCAGAGCACGGAGCCAAGAAAAGCAGTCGGAGGCAGCGAGTTGAGTCATAAGCAAAATAAATAAGTTGAGGTGGTTTTTGTTGATCAAGGGAAATTTAATGAGTTATAGAAAAATAACAAAGTCAGTGCTTGCGGCGACATATGAAGAAAGGAAATAAATATTGGAACTACCCCATAACCAGTGCACGATATCATTAGCTGCGTTCTTTTGGCAGCAGAGTACAGAGTTGTCATACATTAACTGGGTTAAATTAACTCGGTTAATTAACCGAGTTAAAAAGCTTACTGGGTTATTTAAGTCTTCTACGGGAAAATAGATGGCGCTTATTGAAAGTTTTTGTGTTTAGAAGTTTATTTTGCTCAACATAGCAATTAAAATATACACAAATCTGGGCCAAACTGACATTAAGATAATTTTCAAGTTAATAACAGTCGTTACTTATCTCGGGTTTGCTTAAAAAGAGGAAAAGAGAAGAAGAAGAATTCGCTATGCACTCCATGGATTTCAACCGTTCATTTGAGCTTTCATAACTCTGTTGCCCAAAAGAACACAGCTATTGTCGAGAAAAGGGCCTTTTCCTTCTTTAATTCTAATAAAGGTCAAATTCTCGCACGGCAATCCTTCCAACCGATATAGGCGAATGCGAAATACGGGAAACTTGTACTGGATTAATTGGAGTTAAAGGAAGCACAAGGACATTCAGAAGATCGCTTGATATCGAAGAATTCTCCCGCTGGAAAAGTTAAAATTTTTAATATTTTTCTAGTACTTGAGCTTATTTCTTTTGGCTGCATGTTAGGAATGAGACGAAACAATTTTCCCTACTTGTTTTAAGCTTTAAAAAAGAAACAATTTCTCTCTTATTATTTCAGAAAAATTAAACTTAGAGTGAAGTTTAATGAGTAAGATCAGATGATTAAATTTATCAAAAGCTTTGGAGAAGTCCAGAAGAACCAGTGCAGCTAATTACTCATTTTCATAGGAAGCTCTGATGTCATCAGCAATTTTCAGCAGAGCCGTCGTGCAGCTACGTTTAGACCTAAACCCTGACTGAAGATTTGATAAAAGCCCCTCCCGGTCAAGATAGTCCACAATTTGAGTATAAAGAATCCTCTTAAATACCTTCGATAAAAAGGGTAAAATAGAAATAGGATAATATTCTAAAGGATCAGAAGATTGTTTCGGGATAGGAACCACCTTAGCGGATTTCCAACAAGATGGAAAAGAAGATGATGATTACATATGTGTATAAGACTCCAAAGAATAAACGGCAACAAAATCTTGACAAATCTGGGACTCACATAATCAATTCCAACAGCATTCGACTTTTTATTATTTGTGATTAGTTTATCAGATACATTCTGTGTCCACATGCAGAAAAGTTGTAACATTTCTTATATTTAATTGGATTCACGAGAATGATTGAAAGACTAACCTTTTAATATCTTATAAGCAAGATAATGCCGTTGTTTCATTTTTTACCATGAAAATATCCACAGGTCCCTTTTGCAGTAAATGCCTCCTACTGATCCTAAAATCATTTTTCCATGAAAAGAGGCGATAGTAAAAACTGATCCTGACGAGCGAGCCATGTATTAGTATCAGTGAACTCAAGTTAGTGTTGTTGTTAGTGTCTTTTTAACTTTTTACAGACTAAGAGAGCACCCGAACCCATGTAGGTTGCCCCGTATCAGCATTTAAAAATTTTCCAAATCAACTTTCATCACTGTAGGAAGGCATCGACTATAATGCTTCGCTGTTTGATGGAGGAAAACCTGGAACATTAAATCCATAAAGATGAGATCAAGGAACTGCCGGGAAGTGTAAAGGTGCTTCACTATCTAAAAGCAGAGAAGGAGACCAGGATTAGAACGTGAATAATTATTAGATATAGGGGGCAGGTGGTTTTACTGTAAAGGCCAGACCTCAAAGTGGTAAGTGAAGAAAGTGCAGGGTCTTGTGCACTGCGGAGAAAGTGATAACACGGAAGTGATCATTGGGTGCGATGTAAGCTTACACAACACAGTATCGGGTGGCATGGACGACAGACCCCCCACCGAAGGACCTACTCGAATTTATGGTTAGAAGAAACCTGCATATCCCGCACAGGGGAATAGAACCAACTTTTGTCCATGCCAGACGACAGGAGATGATTGACTTAACCTTATAGTAGAATTTCGAAAAACAGACAGATTAGAAGGTGATCTAGAAATGAACTAGAGGGGAGACTTTTTACGATTCCCCGAAAGAACACCGAAGTGTTGAAGATAAGTCTGAAGGAGGAAAAGGTGAACCTAAAAACATAAGTTATGCGGAGTCACAGCTATAGGAAACAACATCAGCTCTGAATCATGTATTTCAGGAAGCATGCCATCTTACTTCTGAATACGATCTGGATCCCACTCCATAATGGAATGCGGAATGGAAAGACAGAAGTCTGAAGAGACTTTAACCACGGCATGAGGAATAATCATCCAGAGGCCTGAGGAGGAGACGAACATAATTCTAGCGGAGATATCCATTCCATGATCTTGGATCCTGCGTATATACATGGGCAGAGTCCGGATGTAGCAAGTTAAGAGGGCCATATACAGCTTCATACCCCTCAAATCTCTAGATTTGAATGGGATGTTACCTGTCTTACTCTAGTCGGACAAAGATGCCATTGTATCATAGCTTTAATAAATGTTTATCACCTACATTGCGACAGGACATTCGGTAGTAAAGTGGTGGGAAACGAAGATGATGTCTTTAACGGAAACAGGGAAAAGGACTTATACCAAGTCGAAATATTTTCGGCCGATCAGTCTGACATTCTTTCTGCTGAAAGTGGAGTACGCCACGTTATACAGGTAGACCAGTATGCATCTCAAATTAAGAAGTCGACGAAATCTTTCGAATGAGCTGAATACGGGAGGTATAGCATTGGCTACTTTGATGGATATCGGAAACTGAAAAGTTCTTTGAAAAAGCAGAAACTTAGCCCGGCTTCTGGGAGGATTTGGTAGATATACGTTGTGCGATCCAAGTATTCGTTGCCTCGAAGGGTTCTGATTACGATTTCCTGAAGTCTTTTTCCTGTAAACTTGCTGTAATAAAATTTTTAATAAAAGTTGGTTTAACGCCAATGGAGATCAAAGTGCGGACGCATCGTGTATATGGAGAATCTTCACCATCATTTTCGATGGTTAAATATCGGTCAGAGCTTTTTCGCTGAGGGCGGGAGTCAATTTAAGATGATCTACGCTATGGAGAGCCAGCAAAAGTAGTTACGCAGGATAACGTGGATTTGGTCCAAAAGTTTTTCTGACAGACCGGCGATTAAAATTCTGGAAAATCGCAAAACAAGCTGGTATATCGAAAACAAGTGCCCTCCGGATTCTTCACCCTTAAAAAGCGAAAAAGAAACGCATAAATGGACAACATATGGGCTTATTTGCATCCTAGTAGTCGCACTTCTTTTAATTCTACTTTTAATACTTATACCTGGAAAAACAGAAAAAAAGGTAATTACTCAGCAAGTTATCGAAAAGAGGGTACCAGTTTTAAAGAAAACACACTTTCCGAAATAAAAGAACCCTCAGCAGCAGCACCTAGATTTTCTCTTTTCGACACGACACCCTCACCTCACCTCACCCCACACCTTTTAATACTTATACCTGGAAAAACAGAAAAAAAGGTAATTACTCAGCAAGTTATCGAAAAGAGGGTACCAGTTTTAAAGAAAACACACTTTCCGAAATAAAAGAACCCTCAGCAGCAGCACCTAGATTTTCTCTTTTCGACACGAC
>QYTT01095854.1:21839-34310 GCA_006980735.1 Dasypogon diadema
TGAGTATCGCCCATTGTTTTGACAACACAACACAGCGCACTTCATGGTAAAAATTCCACGTTTTACGGTATTTATTAAAAATTACCTTTTGTTGCAAGCAAACTGCCACTATGTTTTGAATTCACAAAAGTCGTAAGAATTCACAAAAGTCGTAAGAATTCACAAAAGTCGCTTTAAAAACACTTTTTTACTTCGCACTTTGAAATCAACAAAACATCAAATCACATTGAGAAACGTCAAATATGGCGATACTCTCTTTTCCCGTTTTACGTGATAACAACCTGAAAGAAACAAAAAAGCAGAAAAACAAAGGAGTGAGATTACGGAAGGAGGAACGCATAGCACGGAGCCAAGAAAAGCAGTCGGAGGCAGCGAGTTGAGTCATAAGCAAAATAAATAAGTTGAGGTGGTTTGTGTTGATCAAGGGAAATTTAATGAGTTATAGAAAAATAACAAAGTCAGTGCTTGCGGCGATATATGAAGAAAGGAAATAAATATTGGAACTACCCCATAACCAGTGCCCGATATTATTGTCGGGAAAAGGGCATTTTCCTTCTTTAATTCTAATAAAGGTCAAATTCTCGCACGGCAATCCTTCCAACCGATATAGGCGAAGCGAAATACGGGAAACTTTTACTGGATTAATTGGAGTTAAAGGAAGCACGAGGACATTTAGAAGATCGCTTGACATCGAAGAATTCTCCCGCTGGAAAAGAACCCTTTGCACTCCGGACTTTTCCAGCACCTAGCACTATGCAATTTTAGAAATATTTAATCTTTTAAAACTTTAAGGACTTTTGTTATTACGAACTGACAGCCCAATAAGAATTTTTATAATCAAAAGCAAAATCTAATATTGAGTTAATTCGTCATCTATCAGTTTATAGTTCTTAGTTGAATGTTAATTAAAAATTAAATCCTAAGTTGCTGCAATAAATTGGTGCCGCAGAGGAGCGAAAGGAGTGCAAAGGGTTAAAATTTTAAATATTTTTCTAGTACTTGAGCTTATTTCTTTTGACTGCATGTTAGGAAAAGGTTAATTTTCCGTTCTTCACAGAATGAGACGAAACAATTTTCTCTACTTGTTTTAAGCTTTAGGAAAGAAACAATTTCTCTATTATATTCCAGAATTTAGCTTCAATATGTTAAATCTATCTGTTTGTCTGAGTAAGATCAGATGATTAAATTTATCGAAAGCTTTGGAGAAGTCCAGAAGAACCAGTGCAGTTAATTCATCATTTTCAAAGGAAGCTCTGATGTCATCAGCAATTTTCAGCAGAGCCGTCGTGCAGCTACGTTTAGACCTAAACCCTGACTGAAAATTTGATAAAAGTACTTCCCGGTCAAGATAGTCCACAATTTGAGTATGAAGAATCCTCCCAAATACCTTTTATAAAAAAGAGGTAAAATAGAAATAGGACAATATTCTAAAGGATCAGAAGATTGTTTCGGGATAGGAACCACCTTAGCGGATTTCCAACAAGATGGAAAAGAAGATGATGATTACATATGTGTATAAGACTCCAAAGAATAAACGGCAACAAAATCTTGAAAAATCTGGGACTCACATAATCAAGTCCAACAGAATTCGACTTTTTATTATTTGTGATTAGTTTATCAGATACATTCTGTGTCCACATGCAGAAAAGTTGTAACATTTCTTATATTTAATTGGATTCACGAGAATGATTGAAAGACGAACCTTTGAATATCTTATGAGCTAGATAATTCCGTTGCTTCATATTTTACTATGAAAAAATATCCACAGGTCCCTTTTGCAGTAAATGCCTCCTACTGATCCTAAAATTATTTTTCCATGAAAAGAGGCGATAGTGAAAAGTGATCCCATTTTTCAATCAAGTATTGCATTACGACGAGCGAGCCATGTATTAGTATCAGTGAACTCAAGTTAGTGTTGTTGTTAGTGGCTTTTTAACTTTTTATAGACTAAGAGAGCACCCGAACCCATGTAGGTTGCCCCGTATCAGCATTTAAAAATTTTCCAACTCAACTTTCATCACTGTAGGAAGGCATCGACTATAATGCTTCGCTGTTTGATGGAGGAAAATCTGGAACATTAAATCCATAAAGATGAGATCAAGGAACTGCCGGGAAGTGTAAAGGTGCTTTACTATCTAAAAGCAGAGAAGGAGACCAGGATTAGAACGTGAATAATTGTTAGATATAGGGGGCAGGTGGTTTTACTGTAAAAGCTAGACCTAAAAATGGTGAGTAAAGAAAGTGCAGGGTCTTCTGCACTGCGGAGAAAGTGATAACACGGAAGTGATCATTGGGTGCGATGTAAGCTCACACAACACAGTATCGGGTGGCATGGACGACAGACCCCCGACGAGAGGCTCTACTCGAATTTGTGGTTAGAAGAGACCTGCATATCCCGCACAGGGGAATAGAACCAACTTTTGTTCATGCCAGACGACAGGAGATGATTGACTTAACCTTATAGTAGAATTTCGAAAAACAGACAGATTAGAAGGTGATCTAGAAATGAACTAGAGGGGAGACTTTTTACGATTCCCCGAAAGAACACCGAAGTGTTGGAGATAAGTCTGAAGGAGGAAAAGGTGAAGGAGACATCTAAAAATATAAGATGTACGGAGTCACAGCTATAGGAAACAACATCAGCTCTGAATCATGTATTTCAGGAAGCATGTCATCTTACTTCTGAATACGATCTGGATCCCACTCCATAATGGAATGCGGAATGGAAAGACAGAAGTCTGAAGAGACTTTAACCACGGCATGAGGAATAATCATCCAGAGGCCTGAGGAGGAGACGAACATAATTCTAGCGGACACATCCATTCCAGAAAGCTTTGTCTCGGAATGATCTTGGACCCTGCGTATATACATGGGCAGAGTCCGGATGCAGCAGGTTAAGAGGGCCATATACAGCTACATACCCCTCAAATCTCTAGATTTGAATGGGATGTTATCTGTCTTACTGTAGTGGGACAAAGATGCCATTGTATCATAGCTTTAATAAATGTTTATCACCTACATTGCGGAGAATCTTCATCATCATTTTCGATGGTTAAACATCGATCAGAGCTTTTTCGCTGAGGACGGGAGTCAATTGAACATAATCCACGCTATGGAGGGCCAGCAAAGGTAGTTACGCAAGATATCGTAGATTTGGTCGAAAAATTATTCTAACGAACCAGCAGTTAAAATCCAAGGAAATCGCAGAACAAACCGGTGTGCCCTCCGGATTCTTCATGAGCCTTTGGATGTGACAAAAATCAGCGCAAGATGGGTACCGCGAATTCTTTCCTCAGTGCACAAATTATGCCGAGTAGTGCTGGTAGCAATTTTTGAAGTTGTGTAAAAACAATGTTTTCCATAGGATTATAACATGGGATGGAGCAATGGTTCTCTACGATGATCCTTTGTCCAAAAGGGATTCAATGGAGTGGCATCGCCCCGGAGGACCAGTGCCAGAAACAGCGAAGGTCACGCAAAGTACCAGAAAGGTCTTGGCAACAGTTTGTTGGTTACTGAAGGTATTCTGCTGCCGGATTTCAAGAAACGTAATACCGTTGTAAATGCTACATATTATGCTGAACTCCTACCAAAGTTACGTAAAGCCATTGTGGAGAAAAGGAGAGGAAAACCGTCCCGAAAAGTACTGCTCTTCACGGTAATGCGGCCGTACACACTGCTGCTGTTTCAAAGGCCAATGTTAAGGAATGCGGCTTTGAGAAATTGGATCATCCAATCCAATTGATTACAGTCCAAACTTGCCCTGAAGTGAATATTTTTTATTTGCCAAACTAAAATCAGATTTGCGGCGAAGGAACTTTAATTCCGACGAAGAAATCCATGAGGCGGTTAGGTAACATTTTGAAGACAAATCTTCAGACTACTATTCTAATAGTATTAAATCACTTTATAACAGTTCATAACATCTCAATAGCCATAGAAGGACGGTTATTCAGGTCTCAAGGATTATCATCAGTCAAAGTCTTACCCGATATAGTCCAACCGACCCCATTGAGAAAAGGACATCAAGAGCTACTCTCACTAAAAATGATGAAGGAACTTCAAACCAAGAGTACTAATGAGATTCAAGCCTTAAAAAACGAAAAAGAAACGCATCAATGGACAACATATGGACTTATTTGCATCCTAGTAGTCATTCTTCTTTTAATTCTACGTTTAAGACTTATAAGAACAAAAAAAGGTAATTATTCAGTAAGACATCCCAGTTTTAAGGAAAACACACTTTCCGAAAGAAGCACCATCACCAGCACCTAGATTTTCTCTTTTCGACACGACACCCTCCAACACCAGCCAATGCTAATTCCCATTCCAGCCATTGACCATTCATCAAAATACGTATGAGGATGAGAGCATCCAAATTTAAGAGCCAACCTTGAAAATCTCATATAGTATTCCTTAAATTGCATAAATCGTAGAAATAGCAGACGCCGAAATTTTTCCCGGATGGTATTAAGTTAGATAAGCTATCGTTTTCGGACAATATAAAAAGTTGGATTAAAATTAAAGTCCCTTTTTTTTAAAGAACCCCGCTACAAAAATTAACTTATATCATGCAAAATGTGCAAAAATATTTACAGTATGTAAGTCAAAATAATATAAATTTTTTCGCTTGAACGAAATCCTATCCATGTTCTGCATATGGAAAGCACAAGAAACATATCATGGGTTTCTGTGGGTTGAAAAAAACGAAAACAAACCGAGTTTCATTTGAATTCCCATAACATTGTTCAGTCAACTAAAAATATTTGTATATCATTACAAAGCCAAACATTTAGGCTTATATTTATGTATATATATCTTTCGATAAGAATGGTTCTTTAAACTGTAAAGAGAATAAAAGGCAATGCTAATCAGACCACTTGCGGCCTCATGTTCAAAGTCAATCCATGGCTTTTAATTTCGAATGATTTGGGTTAGTTTAAAATAAGCGTTGCCAGATATTCTCCCTTTTGAATGAATGTTCTCCAATCAAGGTTTCATTTTAGGTGTTCTCTCTCATTTCGGGAAGTCCCATATAACAAAATTAGTTTTAGAAAAGTTTTCACTTTCAATTTCGACCATACTCTTACATTTTTGTCAGGGAATTGTTCGGAACGGGAATCGGAATTGATTGAGACACGGCGGTTAATAGATACAAAAAATATTGGGTGTGTAACTAGAAAGTGAGGGATCTTTTTTTTGCAAAAATAAAGTTTTATTTCAAGAATTAAATGAATTGATACATTATTGAATGTATTGTCCATCGGCAGCTATGACATTTCTCCACTTTTTAGACAATTTATTGATTCCTTGCCAAAAAAAACTACTCATCTTTTGAAGCTAGGAACGAATCAAGCCAATTTTGGATATCTTAAACTGAAGAGAAGCGCATTCCAGTAAGGGCAATTTGCATCGACCGAAACAAGTGGTAATCCGAAGGGGTAAGGTCTGGTGAATATGGCAGGTGAGGCAAAACTTCCCATCCACTATTTTCCAAATAGTTTTTAATCGGTGTAGCAATATGAGGCCGAGCATTGTCATGATGGAAAATTACGGCCTCATGTCTGGTCGCATATTATGGCCTTTTTTTCGTTCAATGCCCTCCTCAAACGAATCAGTTGTTGTCTGTAGAGCTCTCTCGTAATAGTTTCACTAGGTTTTAACAGCTCATAATGGATGACATCCTTTTGATCCCACCAAATACAGAGCATTACCTTGGCGCCATGGATATGTGGCTTTGATGTTGATGTTCCTGGTTGGCCAGGCTTCAGATACGATTTCCTGTGCTTCGGGTTGTCGTAATGAATCCATTTTTCGTCGCCAGTAACAATTTGGTGTAAAAACGAGTTCCTTTTATGGCACTCAAGCAGCATTTCAGACAGGCACAATCGCCTTTCGACATCTCTCGGCTTCAAGTCATGTGATACCCAATTTCCTTGCTTTTGGATGAATTCCAACGATTTTAGACGCTTGGAAATTGCTGCTTGTGTTACGCCCAATGATTCTGCGAGCTCTTCTTGCGTTTGACACGAGTCTTCACTGAGTAGAGTCTCCAAATCTTCAACTTCGAACTTTTTCGCTTAGCCAGGACGTTCCTTGTTTTCCGAAGGAATATTTGTATTTTGTTTGCTTTCAGTTGTAAATACGGTTATTTGGAATCTTTTAGGAGTGGTTTCTCAGAGACACTGTGCTATCGTTAATTATAGCCGAAGCTATGGTAACCCCTTTTGTGTGTGTGGTCCTTATGGACCACTCCTTGTTTTCCTTCTCATTCGCCCATTCAGTACTACAATTGATTTCCAGTTGACCTAAAACACGTAAAGCATAAAGTACAGGAATCTACGGCCATTATTCAAAATGTATCCGAAGAATGTTCGAAGAAAACTTCCGGAATATTTTATTTGTTCGCTTAATTCGTAGCCAGCCAGCTTTTTATTCTTCACAGAAAAAAGTACCAAGCCCTTTAGCTTGCTTTCCTTGGCTCCAAATTATTATCGGCTAGAAGTAATAAGTAAAGAGAGCTTTTTTTAAAAAAAAAAAAAGTCGAAACTGGTTCAGTCCCTGAAGAAAACTTAAGGCAGAATAAAGGATTACGTGAAAAAGGCAAGGCACTACGCTTTAAGTTATATTGATGCGCGCACGTCTTCGGACACAGATAAGAAAAAGGATAATTATAAAATTCAATACTTAAGTACTTAACTTTTTTCCTCCACCTTCTTCCTTCCCTGCTCCCCTCTCTCTATTGTCTAGTTCTGGTCAGTCTTGGTCAGTCCTGTCTCGTAGTTCCTTATTTCTCTTTTTTCTAATTTTGTCCTTTTCCTCCGATCTTTATGTCACTCCTAATTCTTGCTTCATCCCAGTTCTTCCGTTACAACCAGTGCTCCGTTTGCTCCTTTCACTACTACTATTCCCGATAATTTCACTTTCTGCTTCGACTTTTTAGGATATGCCACAGCTTAACTACTCCAAAAATTTCCAACGAACTGACCGCTTCGCCTACCGAAGGGCGCAGATTTATACAAAAGTTACCCCTATTTGGAAGTTTCCAATAAAATTTCCAATAACTTTTCTAATCGGGCCAATCGGTTTTCTTTTAAATTTGCTATTTTCCTGTTTTCCATTTTTTTTTTTCATATTAAAATATTCTCCTTCAATCATATTTTACTGTCGCATAGTCCAAGAAATTTTTAGAATTAATTTTGTCCAGCTTTTTCACTCAAAATCTCTTCAGTGTGACAGGTACTTCCATGTGGTGCTTGTAATGTTCTTGGGGCTCCTTTGTTCATTTAAATTATATCTGGGCTATACTTCAGGTTACGGTCAATTCGATTGTGGACTTATTTTCCGTCGGGAAATAAAGTTTTGCCAGGAAAATCATTTTCTTCAGTTCTCGCGTATAGGTTAGTGTCAAGTATTTATTTCGTGCTTTTTGTTTGTACAACCGGAGCGTTCAGGACAGGTTGGTATTGAATATGTTTTCTAGCATCTTAACTTCAAAGGTAAGTACTCGGAAATACTTTGAAATCTATGAGAACTTTTTTTTTCTTTACTGAGAATAAGCTATGTGCACTTTCTTTTCCGCTTAACATTTCAAAATAAGAGTTACTACTTTTTTTCAATTTACCTTCAAATATGTTCCTGCTTTTCCATTTCTACATACGAACCTATATTAACGTCTATCTATCTACTCTAACATAACAACCTATCTTAACATAATCAATCCTAACCAACCTAAATCCATTTAATTCCGTTTTGACTTCGGTTCGACTGTTGGTTCTTAGATTTCAAATCTCGTTTTGATCATAGCTGCCTCTCACAAATTACATGGTAATTCAAAAAGATTTCAACATCATCATCGGGAAACTCTACTGGTCCTACCATTGAAGGTCTCGCCCCAACCACAACTAGGATTTTCAAGGTAATTATTCTTCACAATTGGGGAACATTTCTCGCATAAGCCACGAAAATGCTAGAGGATCCCAATATCAGCACCGCCAACTTCACCGACTCTACTTCTCAGGTCTCGCCTCAATCGCGATTAGGGCCTTTAGGGGGATCATATGTTACCATCGGGGGAAACTGCAATAAAAAAAATGCTCTGCAGCCAATTTCCTTAAAATGGACGCCACAAAAGGTAATTTCTCGAAAATATTCGACACAGTACAACACTTATTTATCCCCTCTTTGCTAGGTACTCGAAATCAGCTGTATATTGGATGCAGCAGTTGGTAAGTGATTTATTCGCGTCACAGGGAAGCATTTTCCGGACTTCATAAAAACGACGGATTCGAAAACTAATCCTACAAGAAGATGTGAGCACTGCTATAAAAATAGGATTCGAAAATCAAAGGTATTGGTGCCCGAGATACGAGGTGATATTATGTATAATTTCTTGTTTTAAACAATATCATTCTTCTCTCTAAATGAATATAAATTAATAAATAATAATGTTCATTCAGTTTGTTCATCTTATTTACCACCAGCTCCCAGTAGAAAGCGAGTCAGAGCTCAAATTCTATGTTTAGTAAAATTAGATAAAAATGGTTAAAATTTCAATTGAATACAAAACTTTACATAATATAATTATTTTTGCATCACTATAATATAAAGTAAGCATATCAAACTAAAATCTAACCGAAAATTATTTAAAAATAGACACAACAATATAGGTTTTCCCTATAAAAATCAATGAAACTGACCCGGAAATATAGGATTACTTTCCTTGATATAATGTGAACAGCATTCTCTGTTTGTGGCTTATTAATAATGTGTATCAATCAGAACCATTTACCTATCTCCACATTCAACGTTTACACATTTTCGGAAAATGTGCTAAGATTAGGGTCTCACAGCGGCGTACGTGTAATTGTAGAAAGGTTAAATTAAATTAAGAGGACAAGAAAATTAGTGTATTAATGTTAACGTCCAACCAAATAATCACAAGACTAAATAAAGACGATTTCCCGTAAATTCTTAGGCATATTCAGGCTTACTCGTAAATTCTCCATAATGCGATTAGCTATTAAACACAATCAGTTAGTAGGTTAATGATTCCCATAGTTAGTTCTACAAAAGTTAACGTACAGTAGAGCAAAATGTCTCAAATTTCAACTATTAGCTCGAAAATATACCTTACCAAGAAGTTCCGAAAAATCAGTAGTAGTGTTCAAAAGCTGGTGGATAAAAACTATATTGACAACTGTACATTGCTTTTCCAAGGAAATCAAGTTAATTAAATGTAAGGTGGAAGAGTCATAGCCATTCCAGGGTAGATATCTAAACGAAAATTTAATGAAGTTACGCTGAACAGGCTCTATACGGTCGATGTAGACAGCAGAGAAAGGATTCAGAACTAAGATGGAGGTCAGAGGCCTTCCTGGATCAGCGTTTAATGAATTCGAGAATGAAGTTGCCTCTAGAAATAGCATAATTAATATGGAAAACAAGTAGCAAATTTTATGCTTGTTTCAAGTGTCTAATTTATTTTTCATCACCTGTTTCCTTGCTGCCGCCTATTAACAACTTAGATTGCGGTCTTCCCTTTTTTAAGTTTTCGTACACCAGATTATATTTAAACTTAAATTAATTTTTTGTAGGATTTTATTATTTTGTCAAAACAAACCTAATAAATTCTAATTTATTGCCTCTTTAAATGTTCTACTTTACAAAAATTGGCTTGATTCCCATTTCCTAAGAGATGTACTCCACAAATTATGCCTTTTTTTCTTTGTTTGTAGGGGATCAAGGCACAGCAGAGGTCCTATAACACTAAATAGTTATGGCACCTCATGGTCCGTTTTAGAATTTACTAGTTTGAAGGCCAAGTAAGGAGAACTTATTCCGATGAGACACCCAAAGTGCTAAAGTACGAATACTGATGATATATTTAATTCACTAGTCTGCGCTGCCCGACACATGAATCGCGACCTTCCCAAATTACACCTGATCCATCTATTAGGTCTCTACTTCTAAATAGGGTCTTCCACAGTTTATGTGTTTTTTTTTTTGTTTTCAGAGTTCTCAGTTCTCTCCTAAACCATGGAGGTACTACATCGAGTGAAAAGTCCGAGGTCTGACATACAGATGGCGTGACTATCTCAAAATTGTTATGTTTGCGCAGTAGTACCAGTCTTAAGTAGTCTTCAGTCAAACTTTTATGATATTTCGTTGATGAGTTTATGAGTTACAGTAACGAGTTAGAGTAACATTACTTTTGCTGTTTGAGAGAAATGGATTCCAAAGACTTTCGTGTTTTGATTAAACTTCGCTTTTTATTGGGAAAAAATACTGGCTAAGCCAAGATATGGCTTGATAAATGCTATGGCACATATTCTTCATTGTATACAACAGTAAAAAAGTGGTATGTCGAGTTTAAAGGTGGTCGTACATGCACCGATGATGCTAAACATTCAGGTCGTCCATATGAGGCAGTTACTGAAGAAAATATAAAAAAAGTGTATCGTATTGTTTTGGATTGTTGAAAAGTTAAAATGACTGAGATAGTAGAGATTGTAAAGATATCAACAGAATGCATCTGAGTATAAAAAAACTGTCTGCGCGATGGGTGCCGCGTTCTCTAACAATTGACCAGAAGCATCAACAAGTTGATGATTCGGAGCGTGGTTTAGCGTTGTTTCAGCATAATTTTTGCATTGATTCGTAACAATTAATAATTTATTGATAGACAGTTTGTAGAGTGGTCACAAGCGGCTGAAAGTCGAACTAAGCGCCCAAAAACACGGCATTAGGCCGGCAAAATCAACAAGGATGACCGCATTTGAAGATGAAACAAATTTTGTTTCATCATGACAACGCACCCGCGCACTCATCCATTAAAGCCATGTTGAAATTGGATCCTTTGCGTTACTAATTGCTCTCTTTTCCACCACATTCTCCAGATCTAGCCCCCATCGAATACTATTTATTTCCTAATTTGAAAATATGGCCCCAGAGAAAGAGATTTCACAACAATGAGGAGGTTGTATCAGAAACGTCGGCCTACTTTGCAAACTTTGTCAATTCGTATTTTCTAAAAATGATCAATATTTGTGCACTCTTTCTGTCAGTCTCACCGAAAAGATTTAGATGCCTAGGATGCCACTTCCTCGATGAACTACATCAGGCAGGCGAAATGGGGTAGGGTATTCTGGCTTTTACCAAGTCGACCGAGTGGCTAAGTGTTACTGATAGAATCCGTCCTGCTTGCTTAATATTCTTGGGTGGATGAACAATGGGCCTAGCAGTGGCCTGAGTTCAAGGAAATCTAGCGGTCTCATACCGTAAAAGAAAGTTATTTTTTACCTTTTTTATCAAATGCACTTTTAATTGTCAAAATCTACCAAGTATATCGCGAGAAATAAAAAATTTATGTACCCAGTTTAGGCACCATCTTAAACTTGTCTGTCACTTACTTTTCAGACCCCTGAAAAATAGCAAAATGTCAAAATATGCATTCAGTTTTCGCCCCTTTTAGAAGGTGGGGAGGTCGTCCCACCAGTGGACGAGAAATCAGACGCTGCACTCTATGAAATGATAGGAGCAAAAGGGTGTAAGTATACCTTTCTCCAAAAAAAGTAAAAACTTTGGTTTTTGTATTAGCCTCCTTTTGCTCCTTTATTTTACTCCAAACTTTAGTTTTTGTATTAGCCTCCTTTTGCTCCTTTATCCTTAATCCCTTGAAATAAAAATATTGACTGCTTTGAATTAAGGCGAAGTTACACGGGCATAGAATATCCGTGATAAAGAACTTTGTTGATTACTCACTGGCTATCGAATGAATAGGAATCCAATGGTACGCGCACAGTCAACAGTTTTTAGCGTGAGGAAGTTTTCGCTGGAATCCTGACGGAGGCCAGAGAGTTAGTGATCATCCGAGATATCAGCTCTTTTAACTGAATTTTTAAACACCCCTCGCCCTTTAACTTCTACATTTTATTATAATACCGTGCAAAGAGCAACTCCTCCTTTCATTTGAGGCCACACGCATACTAATATCTGGTCTAGTTCCCAAGATATCAGGCCTCTTGCTTTTGAATTACACCTGTTACCAATTATCGCTCGGGGTCCTTAACTCTAGCTGCCACTATTCTAAACGAGCAAGCGGTGACTCTTTTGTTAGCGCAATAAGGCGCCAACGAGGGACTTTTGCGAGATGATCTCTGCCCACTGGATCAAGAAAAGTATTTCCTTCTTTATAGTCGTTTATGTCCAGCGAAACCATAGCCGCTCCTCCGCTTTCCACAAGGAACACAGTAACAGCCTCAGAGTCGCTAAAGGACATCAAAGGAAACCCAAGAAACAACGACATCGAGGGAGATACATCATCGCCTCAGGGACACGGTATATGCAGCCGTAAAGTCCTTCCGGACCCATAACAAGTAAATCTGAATTTGTTTTTTAAAAATATTTTAAAGAAAGGGAGAGGATCTGACCAGCTTTCAATTTCCCAGTACCAAGCCATAAACAAAAGGC
>QYTT01095854.1:46234-62224 GCA_006980735.1 Dasypogon diadema
AATGTGTGATAGTCCTTTGCATAAAAACCTCTTGTTTGTGTGCCTGTGTGATTTTATAATGTGCCAATGTTTAATGGTGATTCTCAAAAGGTAACAATTATTATTATTTCGCTTTACCTTCAACTCTGCGGGGAGCTTTTATTCACTGTCAGCCAAGTCTAGAGGCAGTCTAAATACCTCTTCATAAAAGTGCTGGGATATATTGTTTTACTTTTTCAATGTCCTGGATTTTTTTGGGATTAACAGGAGCTTTTCTTTTTAAAGTTTCTCTTCAGGAAGAAAAATAAAATAATGTTATGATGCCCTTTAAATAGTTTGAACGTTGAGCTTTTGATGGCATCGAATGTAAATGCGGTCTAACCGCCGAACCGTACGCTTTACAACAGAAACGTCTCTGCCGCATGACAGAAAAGTGTTCCCTCGAACTGGGAAATAGTGGTGGATCACTGCAAACCTTTCAATGATAGTTAAGGTAAAAAAACGTCTTGTAAGAGTGTGATTACGATTTTGGCCACTACAGGCGTCGCTAAACACGTGTAACTCCTTGACCTCTTTAGGAGTGGCGTTGATATAATCCAGAACAAAACTGCAAACCTCATTCGGTCCTTTTTTGCCAACTCCCTCGGTATATATGTAGAAAACAGCCTTTCCCCTGCCAAAATTCTGTACATTGAAGACATAAAACCATAGTTTCCGGTGATAAAACATTTCCTGGAGAGGCATGAACGGAATAGGAAGATTCTGCATATAATCAAAAGTGATAGCAGCTAAATCATTTCGGATTTTGCAAATATCTTCGACTTCTTTAAATTTTTTATAAAACTTTTGAGCGCGTCTTTTGTGAGCAAGTAATTCTGCTGCAGTTACTCCTTTTGCTATATTGTTGAGGTTTGGACTTTTAATCTTTCTAGACAATTCTTCACACGTAGAACAAACATCTACCTGAGACCGTCCAAACCTGTATCCATAGTTGGTATTGAAATGGTTGAGATAACACTCATATTTTACTATGCCTTTAAGTTCAGGGTATTTATCAATAAAAAGCTCATGCACCTTTTTTTTTGTTAGTGAAGAATCTGGATAGGTTACTGGGGTACTGGTGTAATGTGCTACTTTTTTTGGGAATAAGGAAATGTAATAATCAATCTTGATTATTATTTCAGAATCCAACACATCTCCTCTTTTTGAATGTTTACCCCTCATGTCCAGGGGGACTGATTATTTTCAGCCAATATATTTAATCGCGCCATGACTGAGTTTGATAGAGCATAAAGGCTCATGTAAACTTTATGACATACCTCAGTGCGACATGTGCCTTTCATGAAGGATGACGAGTTTTGTTTTGAATCACCTGTTAAAGGGCGGTGTCTGAACCACTTCATGTCTGTCAATAAGGCCTAGAAGGTAAGTGTCTTTTTAATTTTTAGGAGGCCCGTGATAAACAGTATTTATTATAGCCTCCATGTGCTCATCAATAAAACCTTCCATACACTTTTTCTTGCAATTGCAATCAAAACCACAGTTTTTCTAGCTTCTACTAAATATCCTTTGTGCCTTACTTACTTTTTCCATTTCTTTTAAATGGCATTGTTGGTTTACCTTGACCCTCTTCCTTCTAGGCTCTTCTGTGTCAGATTCAGAGTCAGATGACATAGTTTAAACACTGTTCGAAAAAAAATGTTCATATTGTACTCAGAGGGGGCCACCAGATGAAAACATGCCTAGATGGCGCTGTTATCGCTGAAATCGATAACAACATCGTTTTTATTTAAAGAGAAAGACGTATTTGTTATTGCGAATATGAATTCTACGCAAAAATATATTAAATTTATTCAGAACACTTTTTCAAAAAAATGACTTTCCCAATGTGCACCACGAAAAAGTTGCGTGATCGGACTTTGTGACATCATATGGCATCAAGTTTATTTGTTAAGTTGTGTTTTTTCACAATTTTTTACAATGTCTGACTACTTAGCGAATGAAATTGTGGACATATCGCTGAGTCTTGAAGAAGCACGAAACATATTTACAGACACCAGTACCGACCCAAGAGACAATCCAGATGTTAGGGCAAAGAATATGGCGAGGATATCTAAAAAGAAATCGAACTAAAATCAATAGGCTAAATAATGTTGATCCAGACCCGCGAACTCTTGCCGTTTTGGGAATTGTGCGCAGTGACCGGCATATTAACCTGAGAACCATTGAAAAAGAACTTGGCATATCCAAATTCAAATATACTGACGGAAGCAAAGCTCCACACTTACCACATTCCGCCAGTTCAAAGTTTGATAGAAGACAACTATCAAAATAGGATTCGTCTTTTTAATTGGGTTGTGTAGAAAGTTACAATTTTCCTACTGGAGTGCAGAAAATCCCCATTGGACGCGACAAATAAAAGCGCAACTTCGATAGAGTCTAAATGTGTGGTGTGAGATTTTGAATTCGCAATTGATAGGGCAATTTTTTCCAGGGAACATTAGAAGAACATTAGAAGTTTTAGAAGACATCGACTTGTAAACCAGAATGACAATGTGGTTTCAGTAGGATGGAGCACCGATGACCCATTACTTCAATGAAGTTCGTCAGCACCTGAATCAGGGATTTTGGCCACGTTTTGGGTCGTGGAGGTCTCGTTAATTGGTCAGCTAGATCTCCAAACTTCACATTGCCTGACTTCTTTTTGTGGGGGTATTTAAAAGATCTTGCTTTTGGCCAACCTCCGACAACAAGCGACAACATGAAAGAACGCATCCGGAATGCTTGTAGAAGAATAAGTGTGTAGGTTTTGCGAAAAACTGCCATAAAAGAGTCAGGGTATGCCGTCTGTAGTCCACACGATCAGCCCTTTTCAGGGCGGCATGATTAACAAATGAACGTATTGTTCTTGCAAATGTCGACAAATTTGATGATGATACCTATGGTGTCCACAAAAGCATACTAACGAACGTTTAAAAAACCTTAAGCACCATTAGAAGCCTTCTCCTAGATTCTAGGTTTTTGTCTCAAAAGCTGCCATTACTAAGCACATTGTTGACTGTGTATGGGCATATGAGAAAACTGTATCACGTAAAAGGGATTAGGGAACTCATGACGCCCAAAGACAAGATAAAAAGGTTCACGGTAACGGACAAGTTTTACAGGACCCTTATTACTGACGGAACACTTCAGAAGAGGGAGCGGGGGATATGTTTATATATTTAGGGATGGATGTATGATTGATCGCAGGGCAGGTGCAAGGATATTCTCTGAAGACTTAAACTTGTCCTGCTATGTTAGCCTGGTAAGATGCACCTCGGTTTACTAGACAGAAATACTTGCTCTGGTTCGTGCGTTGGACTACTTAAAAGAGAGTCAGGTGCGAGGGAATAAAATCTCCATTGCACTGGACAATCAAGCGGTGGATCGGACGGAGGTGGTTTCATCCCTGCGATGGAATGTGTGCAGAAGCTCAATGAGCGTACCTCAGTAAATGAGGTAACACTTGGATTGAAGACAACGAAAAAGGTGAGTCCTTAGTAAAGCAGGGGTCGGCTACGGAGTTCCAAGGACCAGAACCTATTTCCGCCGTTGGGGTCTTAATCGAGAATTGGGTCATAAAGGAATATCAGAATCGATGGGAAAGCATGACAACTTGCCGACAGGAAAAAAAAGCGATTAGGCTGTTGTGCAGAACGGACAAAAGTTGTAATTATGGAACGCGGAACTCTTCGATGGATAGTTTCACCGACTACTGGGCACGGTAGCTTCGGGCATCACCTCAGGATGGGGATCCTGGATGACGATACGTGCAGTCTGTGTCTGGAGGATACTTAGACGGTGGACGACATTGTGTGCGAATGCCCGACCTTGACGAGCAGGTAGTTGGCTGTTACTGGCAGCCCTATGAATAGCATGGGATAGCTAAGGGGCGTCGAATTCAGAGTTCTGCTGGGGAATCTCCCGACAGGAACCGGCTGACACGGCTCTTGGTAAACGGACGAAGAGGACCCATGTGAAGAGGTCTGATTCGCTATCCCTAGAATATCTTCAATAATAATAAAACAGATTTTTAATTTACCTAAGAAGGGAAGAAATTCAGAAGACTGCCAACGGTCCAAATACCTAGTCGACCTAATGAAACCTCGGATATGTCCCCTTTCGTGCATGAATGAATACCAGAATTATTATTTAATTGTAAAAATGTTGACGATGAGCTAGCATTAGATGACCATAATGTCCCACAATCAAATAAATATTTCAAAACTATTTTCGTGGGAAAGGCCAGACAATAGTTTTCTGCTTCCGTACAAGCTAGTCCGCTTTCTCATTATCATAGATACTACTGTGAGCTGATGGTGCTCATAAAAAGGATAGATCTTTAAGTACATATTCGCAATTCTTAACTAGTTTAGAAGTAGGGCTTTACAAGAGCTTTAGTGGCTGCCTAGTTGTTCTTATACATTTTAATCCCTGAGGTTACAAGAAAAAGAAAAAAAAATTCCAATCGACATCTCCAGACTATCACATCTGCCAGGAACACATGAAAGTACAAATGGCGTCTCCTAGTCTGGGATGTCTAACCGTGGATGCATTTAATAAACTACTGGATGACAACCTCAATAATTTGGCTACAAAAAATGATTTCTACCAAATGTAACAAGAAATAATTGTGCTACGTGATGAGTATAAATCTCTTAAGGCACAACTTGATAAAGTGCATGCACGTGAACAGGGTCATACTGCAGCAAGTGGAACAATTAGAGAGAAGGGCGAAATAAAATTCATTTACTTTTCGATACGTAGCAGAAAATAATGAGACGGCATCAGCAATAAAAGAACTGTGCAGTGGAATCTTGGGAGTGCAGAGATACGTGACGCTTGAACTGGAACTTTATAGTCGAATTTCAGTCAAGTCGTACAAAATAAGAGAAAAGTCAAAGATACAGAAATTTTTGTAGACCGAGATCGCCACACAGGCGGAAAGGCAACGAAAAAAATGTAAGTTCAATCTCAGGTCTGAATTAGGAAAAATTAATGGTGCAGTCGAAATTGAAGTAAAAGGGGCTAAATAATTTCATTAATAACAGAGTATAAAATTTTAAGTAAAACAAGCAAAGAGTACAATCTATCTGTCAGGACAAGTTTAACCTTAACGAAACAAATGATGAACAGAAATTTTTGAAGATTGTTGCATTTAATGTAGCTGGGCTAGGCAAAAAATGTATCTTACCAGGTTTGTTCAACTATTTAATAGACTTTGATGTAATTTTACTCTTCGAGACTTTCCTCTACTATAGAGCAGGTAAGAAAATGACAGTAATTATTTTAGAGATTTTATTGTAAGATGGATACCACCTATCAAAGAAAGTAACAGAATTAGAATTAAATGAAATCTAAAAAGTTTAACTCAAATTAATTTTGAAATTTTTGAATAAGTTACGGTCTTAAAAGTTAAGTTATTTAATGAAATTATTCATACTAGGAGACCGCTGTGCAATTGCACAATTTGAAGGTATATGAGTGACATAACGTTTTTATATGTTCCCTCAATTTGCATCTTAAATTTCAAAGCGCGTTTTTTTTTTCAGAGGTGTCCCCTGTAGGCCTAATCCTCCCATGCAAGCAAGCAATAAGAAGACACTTGCAAAATATTTTACCATGCAGAATAATGAAATGAAAAAAGTTCCAATAAATCCATGTATTGCATACTTATCGGTGGCAAACACCGAACTTAACACCAAAGTTACCTAGGAACGCAACCCCAAAGTAATGAACACAACCCCGAACTGATGCGGATCAGTGTTGCCATTATAAAATTTCAATAAAAGCTCGATGAAACTCCATATAAAAAAAGTGGCTGAAATACGGAACCGGGAGCTTTCTTTGTATAATTAATATATAGATTAGTAAGATACTCTGAGCAATTGCACAGAGGGCAAGGGAAAAGATATTGAGCGAAGTAATAAAAATGAAGTTACGAAAGAGTGGAAGCGAATGAAGCAGTAAAAAGAACAACCCGTTTCTTCATCTTAAGGTAGGGTAAGCGACGTAGCCCAAGTAACAATTTAAGTTTTATTAAAGAATACAAGATGTTGTGAAGACTATTTTTAAAAACTACTAAAATCCTAATAAGGCCGGGAGGGCCTACACTACAAGGAGTTTCGAGGGCCAAATTCTAAGACCTTCTTGAGCCTCTTTATTTAAGTTTTATAACATACTCCCAGAATTCTTTAAAACTTATAATAAAACTAATTTTAAGTTTTTGAAAGCTTTTTATAATCCACTTTACAACCTCCTTGGTAATGCTATTTTAAGGTTAACTGGAGGTAAGTTTGGTAAAGTTTGCTTTGCTCAAGAAAAATTTGCCTTGTAATCAATGAAATAATATAAAAGCTTAATGTATTGTTAAAACCAAATTGTTCAACTTATCAATGTAGTTGAAATAATCATTCTTAACATGAAAATAACACTGCCATGAAACCCATGCATATATAAGTTGATAAGTTGTAAATAGTAAAACTACAATATATTGAGAGAATTCAGGACCATGGAGTATGAAATTTTATTGCGAATATTATTTTTTCGTCAATATCTAATATGATAGGTCGAAATAAACAACGCGCCCTAAAACTTATGCAAAATTGTAAAAAAAATAATAAAATATTTTAAGAAAAAATGAAAATAAAAATTGTCAATGAAGTCGAAAATGCATAAAATGTATTGAAAATCCTTCATGAGAATATATCATTAGTGTTTTTAATGTCCTGAGTTATAAATATTTAAATCCACTGAGAAAATCTAAAGAGATTTACATCTACGCTTCTCTTGTTTCACAACATTTCTTGTAAGCTTTGAAATTTTTTTAGTAAAGGTGACAATGTCTCATTTAGTTTTATGCTATCTTATTTAATCTTGCTCAAGACTCGAAATTCTTGCTTAGGTCTTCAACATGCTAATAATAAAAATTATACCTGTCAAGAAAAAGAATCATCCCTCTTGCCCTCAGGACTTCAGGCCCATAAGCATTCTGCCGGTTTTTTCTAAAATATTAGAGCGATTGATATTTGATCAAATTAAAGAATTTATTGATAAGCACGGCTTAATCTGTCATCAACAGTCTGGTTTCAGATCTAAGCACAGTACAATTTCCTGTTTACTAAATCTGATAGAAAACATTAGACAAAACGTTGAAGCTAAGCATGCGACAGTATTATGTTTGCTCGATTTTTCTAAGGCTTTTGACTCTGTGAACCATGTAAGACTGTGCAATAAGTTGGTAAATCAGTATAAGTTTTGTCCGTCTGCTGCCAAATTTATTTTGTCTTATTTGCAAGACAGAAGTCAGTTTTTAGTAGTAAAATCTCAGCATTCAACCTTGCTTCGAATAAATTCTGGAGTACCGCAGGGCTCAATTCTAGGTCCTTTGCTATTTGTCTTATATATAAACAACATAGTTCATGTTTTTAAAGATTGCTCTATTTCTCTTTATGCTGATGATGTTCAGCTGTATCTTTCGTCGTCCGTTAACGATTTTTCCCATTGGATCTCTAAATTCAATCAGGATTTACTATGTATCGCTGAATGGGCTTCGATAAACGAACTAGTTTTGAACCCGTCAAAAACACAATGCATTGTCTTGTACAACCGATATGTTAACAAAACCACAATTCCACCGCTTTACTTAAACACTAGTAGGAGACCGCTAATAATCTTGGAGTTATTTTCGATAGTATGCTGACCTGGCATCATCACATAGATGTTGTTATTTCGAAGGTATACAGAGGTTTGAAAGCTCTTTGGCGTCATGCGGACTATACTCCTAGACAACTTCGACTGAGATTTGTCAAGGCACTACTTATTCCCATTGTTACTTACAGTGATTCTATTTATTGCAATCTGGACAGTATAAATCGTAGGAAACTTACTGTTGCATATAATGCTTGCGCTAGATATATATTTGGGCTAAGAAGATATGACCACATCTCGGGGTTTTCTAAACAAATTTTTTGTCTTGAGCTGGATGACTTTCTGAAATACAGGTTATGTATAATGATTTATAAAATTATTAATAATTTGACTCCGCAATATCTTAAAAATCATATTCAATTCCTGAGTTCCCAACGCACACGATTGCTAGCAATGCCGAGATTTCGAACCTTGTTTAGCACTCGCACTTTTTGCGTCCATGGCGTTAGAGTCTGGAATGAGCTTCCTTTGGGTGTTAGAATGGCGGGTTGTATCAGGGATTTCAAGGGGAAGGCCCTGGATTTTTATAAGGAGTGTTGATTTTAATACATGCATAGTCTTAATTTTTTTTGTTCTTGTTTATTGATTTGATAGGCTTTTATTTCATTTATTTTTTTATTTTTCTTTATTATTATGAAGTATAAATAGGAATTACATGACACTTCGTAAGTGTAAGTGCCTCCATTGAACACCGAAGGCTCACCCCCCTAGCTTGACCCTTTAGGGTATAACGCCAAAAAGTAGTACGATAATTACCGTCAATATATAATTACAGCTATTCCTAGATAAAAACCGACATATGAAATACAAAAAAATAAAATAAAAACTCCTAAGCCTACTGAGCCGCTACAGCAGGATGTACGTCCTCACTGCTCAACGACTGAAACGCGGCTCCAGATAGCTTTTAATAACAGAAGTCCTCCTCTAAATCCAGATTTATCCGAATTGTAGATATACTTTGTATGTGTTTGTGATTGCCTTTTGGTTTATTCATGATGATGATGTCCTGAACAGACGAAACGCGTAGGCTGTTACTCATTTGTGTTAAATAAAGTCATAGTGGAAGGAAGAAACAAGTGTTTATACTAAACCACAAGATTTCTAGGAACTTATTCCACCAAGTGCTATCTGAAAGATCAATAAATATAATTATCTTTCTTTCTTTTCAACCTAACCTTTTCTAAGGCTTTAAGGAAACTGATAATGTTTATAAAATATTTTAATAAAAAAAATTTCGTTCAAATACACCATTTTTCTAAAATCTGGTTCGATTACAACATCCATACCAAGGCAAGCGAAAAACTTGAAAACATTATCGCTCACTGTATGTTTGAAGTTGTTACGTATGCGCTGTACAACATATGAGCGAATAAAGTTTTCAAATTCATCGCTTGACCACAAATAAGCACAGATATCCAGGCCTAATGCATTGCTTGGGACTGACTTCTGTTTTGCAGCTAGCAGAAAAAACAGACGATTTATCGAAAATATATCCAGTCACCGAACGCTTACCTTCCAGCCCCTCGACTCCTTCGCCAAACAGTATATAGCATGCGTGTTGTGATAAACCAATAGACTTGAGTTTGGTAGTTGGCCGCATTTTTGCCATTTTTGATTTAGTATACCCTTAAAAGTCAATTGGAATCTATTTTAAGTCTATAGCAATTGATTTTCCCATCAGTCCAACTCCTTCCCCAGGAACATGACCCCAAAGTGACTTGAATTGGATTTGAATATTGCCGCAGGGGTATAGCTTTCTCTCATGAAAAGCTCCTTTAATTGAAAAGGGCAAAACCAGTATGAAAAAATTGGGGTATGGTCTAAAAAACTTTATATAAGACTAGGAAAGAAAGAAGCTTTAATTGGTTTAGACTAATTATGTTATACCCTAGACGTTGTTAAGAAAAGAAAATAATGCGTTTGTAGTTAATTGTCCACGGCTACTTATTCTTACATATTCGCAGCTGACCTTCAAATCTATAGGCAGTCCTATCATCCACAACCCGTTAACGCACCCTTTAGCTTTAATATTGGATCCGCCATTTGGAATCACCAAAATTTGACTCAAGATTCGAAATCAGCGACCTCTAAAAACCCATATGGACTTATTTTCATGATGATCGAGAAACTCTTGACAAAGTTAACATTTACGATCGCCATATTTGATCCGCCATGTTAAATTCTTAAGCGTTAATGTTAAATTCGTAATCATCAGCTCCAAAAACCTTTATATCCGTCATTGACGTTAAGAAAATCTTAGAAAAACTTTTGAAAAAAATTTACATTTCCGGGTCTAAAAAATAAAACTTTCATGTGGCAAACCTCTGAAATAGTTGCCCGATTTGGTTCATTTTATGCTAAGATATTTAGGTTTTACTAAAGTATATGTGTGCCGAATTTGATCCATCTGCCTCGAAGTGTTCTCGTTTTAGAAGAAAAATTCGATTTTTGTTTGATCTACCTGTAGTTTTCATATGGCAACCCTATAAAGGAGTAGTTCAAATTGGCCCACTTACGAACTTGATCTTTCAATCTTAATAAGGTATCTATGTACCAAATTTCAACTCTTTAGCTTAAGTCGTTCTTGAGAATTCGCGTGGACGGACAGACGGACAGACAGACGGACATCTATTAAACGACTTCTTTTCTTCTCCCATTAATGGCCATGAATATTTTTATGCGTTACAAACGTTTGCTTAAACTTATACATCTAGGGTATAAAAACATGGTTGGTGGGAACACTGAGCTTTCTTTGAATCAGGGTTTGTGAGAGCAATCGAGAGAATTTTCGCAAAATGCAAGAAAAGCTTTTAACACGTTGACTGCCGGAATTAGCTTAAAAGCTTCCGTGAGAGAATTCCATGTTAAAATGCCTTTGTCGTGAGAGAGCTTTTAAATGCCGGTCACCGGTATTTATATTATTATGATATGATAACCCTCAGGTATTTTACATTTTTCTGTAATTCCAACTAAATGGAATGGATGGTAGGGCCATGGAAGATATTTTTCTTTATCCTAGTGTGCTCTATTCCAGGGATTAATGGTGAGAACAATGTCTTTCACGTAATTAAAAACCAATCGCATTTCGTCCTGCATTAGATTAATCACTTTTCGTTTTCAAAAGATTCAATTGTAAGAATTACCAGTTCGTCTGCCTTCAACAACGAAACAAACGAAAGTCATTCTGGTATCTGGTTGGCTAAAGCCAACAAAGTCTAACCAGTTTAAAAGCATATATACTATAATATATATATATATGCATACATATACATATATACAAAGTAATATAACAAAGTACAACTTTTCACTGGTTTAAGCCCTTTCACGCTGACATAAATTACATTTTTAATTATAATTCTGTTGTCAGCAGAACACTGGTGGCACCACGCTCTCCACTGAGCCACCCCAGTTAATATCTAATACCCTAAAATTTTTCTCTTTATTATTTATTTTAAATCTCTCATAACATTATACGTGAAAT
The DNA here is from genome assembly GCA_006980735.1 of Dasypogon diadema. NCBI lineage: Eukaryota > Metazoa > Arthropoda > Insecta > Diptera > Asilidae > Dasypogon > Dasypogon diadema. The sequence goes on from QYTT01095854.1 coordinate 57,444, forward strand.
TGCCACCGTCGTAAATTAAAAATGTTGTATCCAAAAATACATCACTATTGCATTCACAGTGGCCATATAAAATGAATCATTTGCCACTACAATAGACGAACAAAACAAAGGTCATACCACTTTCACTGTGGGGAAAGTGTGAAAAATCCGCTTTCATCCCTATTCCAGCAGAACGAACACATCCCTTGGGAAAATTTTTTAAATGTTTCAAAACGGCTTCAAATCCACTTTGGGCACTCTACAAAATTTACTTTCCACGTCTGTTGTACAATGTGAGAGCGCAGAACTCATGACACGTGCACTCACCCACATCAATATTTAAACGTCCAACACTGTTTTGCATGGGCTTTGGTAAATACCCTCGACAATCATCTGCGGTTAACAGTTTAGTTGCCTTAAGGGATGTTTTTACTTCAATTAAAAGGCATTAATTTTGTGCTTTTTATCCTGATTGTTAGTTTTCCCGAGGCTATGTACAGAAATAAAACAAGGAAAGTTTCTTTGTGAAGGCGACCTGTTTTGAATTCTTGTAATAATTTCATGATTTTAAAATTGGGTAAACATAAATTCTATTTAATTAAGCAGAAAATAAAATGTTGTTCATGAAATTAACATGATTTTCTTTAAGTGTGTAATTTAGTATATTATTCATGTGCGTTATGAAAGGCATTGAGGGTTAACTAGCTGAATATGAAAGTAAAACAGAAAAGCCAAAGTACAACATAAAATAAATTCTACCCCTTAGATATTTACGTAAAGAAAATTCTATTCGAAAATTTATACTAATTAAGTTAATCACTTGATTAGGAAGTTAAATAGGATTAATTAAATGCTATTTCAACTTTTAACTTGAATTTATTTTGTTGCTGATAACTGTTCTTTATAATAAAATTCTAGGATGTCAGTGCATCGCAAAGCCTACAAACAGACTCCTCATGAGTCCAATATATCAATCTCTTTATTACTAATGATGAAGTCTTCAGATTCCCAAGAGTTTCAATAGAAGTATTAATGTATACCATTTCAACCTTTAATCGTTCTCTATTATTTACTAGTTTACGAAAGGTGATCTACAAATATTATTTTTAGATACATTGAGCAAATTGACGCGTTGAATGCCACAATTAGCATAAAAGCTTTCGTGAGCGAACTACGTGTTAAAATGCATTAATCCAGAGAGAGCTTCCATGCGAGTCTTATGTAGCAGCCAGAGCTTTCGAAACAGAGAGATTTGGTTATATGTGTGGTTGCTTCCTTCGTGCAACAGTTGATTAATATAAATCTAATATTTATATCAGTAAATAAAAAATTTCGTAAAGTTTTCAATTTTCATCTCTTACTAAAATCTTAAACGGTATACATTCATCCAAGTAATACCAATTTTATTGCCATCTATTTGTCATTTTCATTAACAGCTTTGTAGGAACTTTCAAGTTTCTTCTTGTTGTTGCGGAAGTTTCTTATTTTTCTTTATCTTGTCAGTTGATATTCATCCAATAATAATAATAATGAGTTTTCCTTCTAACCCAGAAGGAGCACTTCTCACCATTCGCCAATGATTCGATAAAATCAGTACTGGAGACTATGGTCTCGAAGATGAGCATAAGGGGAGAGCCCCCAATGGCCACTAGTGATGAAGCTCTCAAAGCAGTTGTTGAAGAAGACATATCAACAACTGTTGTTCAGTGCTTCGCACAAAAGTTTTATGTATTCATAGCCATAATAAGTTGCCGAAACTATTCACAAGGTGAAGGTGGGTATACCGTGAACTCACCAAAGGCGCATGGAGGTCGCCCTATTTTTCCTTAATCGGCAAAAGGAGGACCCAATTTTTACACTGATGAAAAATGAATTCTTTACGATAATCCAAAAAGAACGAGACAGATCAAATTCAAATGGATGCTGATCAAATTCTTGCGCAGGCACCGAAATAGCCCCTGCATTTACGAAAGGTTACGTCGATTGTGTGGTGGCAAAAATAGGGTATTGTGCATCATATCTTTCTCACACCTAAGCGAACAATGACCACTGATTCCTATTGTGCGAAAATTAAAATAATGCACGATAAATTGAGGCAAAAACAGCTGACTTTGGTCAACAGGCATGAGCCTATTCTGTTCCAGGATAACGCATGAGCACATGTCGCACAAACGAGAATCCAAAAAATAGCTCAATTAAGATATGAAATTTTGCCTTACCCACCATATTCACCTGATCTTTCTCCAACGGATTACCACCTCTTCTACAGCTTAGAGCATTTCCTCAGGCAGAAATACTTCCGCAATGACGCTGAGGTAAGATTTGTATTTGAGGACTTCATCAACAGCAAAACCCCAGACTTTTAAACAACAGGGTTAACTGCCCTTACAACGCGTTTCGAAGGTAACTTCGACACTTCGAAGATTTTTTAGCCGAAGCTTCGAATATTTCTGAGCTAAAGCTTCGAAGAACATAATCTTCGAAGCTCCGGTAGTTGCACAGTTTATTATAACATAACATAACTTGGATCTTAAAAACTACATGAGTTATTCGAAGGTTTTTTTGTTACGGTACACCTAAAGCTCAGGGGAATGTCCTATAATGCTATGCACGGCCGAAAATTCAGAACACCGTAGGGAGGGAAGGGCAAAGCTTCAAAACTTCGAAGTTGAATATCTTCGATGGAAAATAATAGCCCTAGCTCAAACAAGTACCTCCTTTTTGATATGATGGCGTATATACGACTATAGGCCAATTGGGTGGTATGAATTGAGTTGAGTAGTGGACTGTGCTCTAACTTTGGGTACCACCTTTTCTACTTTTCACGCAAAGTGTATTGATTACTTTGTTTATTTTTATTAATATTTAACATAGGTATAATAAATATGTGCATTTTTTTTAATTTAATATTAAATTTATAATTCGTAGCAATCTCATAAATAGTCTCGCTAAAGGTTTCGGTGTGCTTTTCATTCGATACTAGCAATCCTTATCCAATAATAATTTCAGATTTAGAACTATTTTAATAACAGTGACATTAAACCCAGTCCCAGTTAAAATGAGCGATCGGGCGGCCTGTGATAAGTCTCCATTAGACAAACAAAGAATTGTGTAGGAGGAGGAGGGGCGGGGCATGTATCCACCTTCCTTTTTTCGTTTTCGAGATAACCCATACCCTATTCCATGTCTTTTCCTATGAACAATAAAAAAATAATGATTTCCGGAACAATAAAAAGACTTAGAATTACGAATAATTAAAGTGTAGTTTATTACAATAGTTATTGAACTATTGCTCCATGCTAAGCAGAGTACACATCGCCAATTGATGTCTATTGACAGATCATTGGTGACTAAAACGTCCTTAACCTTTTCCGATATTTCCATAATTCACGTTCCTAACTAGTCCCTGATATCTACTTTTGTAGAATAGACGTATTTCTTCATGGAATCGTACCATAAGTGACGGCGAATGGTCTTGATAAACTATTTCGTTCGCCAATGACACCTTTTCAAATAGGGTAGTTAGGGTACTTTCCTGAAAGCCTTTTCATCTTGCGCATTTCATCCATTGCTAATCGTCAAAAGATAATTCTTCTCCATGATAATGCTTGGACTTTTTTTGCTTTAGCGTATTCCCCAGACCAAGTTCCATGTGATTACTTCTACTACTCCAATGGATGGAACAGACTCTGATGATACGAAATGGACGTCAAGATGGGTGTAATATGCAACAAACGCTTTATGACCTAGACTGAGCCGACTTGAGAAATTCCATGTCAGTAATTGACTAGTTTAAAAGACAGAGCGTTATATCGCCACGGCTTTCAAATTCTACCAAAAAAAGTGAAAAACGTCAAAGATTTCGAAGGTATTTTTATTAATGTATTCACTAATTTTTTTTTTAACGAAATAACTTAAAAAAGCACAGATAAAACAAGGTTTCAGTGCAACCTCATAATAAAATTAAAGTTGAAAATATGTACTAGAAAATGTTTAACCTTGAACAAGTATTGGGACATGACAGAAGCTTTGACAAATTCCTAAAACCTTAAAAGGGAACGTTTCAATCCTTCATTAAAATAAAAATAAGGAAAGGAACATATCTTCCAAAACATCTGAGAAACTCGTATCAAAACTACAATTCTGTGGGTTTCATCGGTAGTATTTTTTTAAAATTTTTGTATTTTGTATTTTGCTTAAATGTCATTTTATATGATTGATAGGTATGCAAACTTCAGATCTGGTTCTCTCTAAATGTCAATATAGTAGTGGATGGAGGTTTCAAACAAATTTTTTGTACTTAAAGTTAAATATAATCATCATGTCGCTTAGAAAGTGGATATATAACGTGCCTCGCCTTCTATCATACTTAAACAGATTCTCCACAAAAATCTGAGTTCACAGAGTTTCCAGAAGGAAATAGTTGAGCCTACGGAGTCAAAATCTCTTCAATCTCGAATTCAAAATCAAAATCAGAGCTGGGCAATACTTAAGAAAAAAAAACCGGTGCCCCGGGCCACGGCGCTTCGCGCCGTGGCGATTATTACGTGACAACGACCATGTTGCTTGTTAACTGTATATTTTGCGCTGTCGGTATACCTTTTGTCTTTCCTTGTTATACTCTTTTCGCGCTTGATATTCTTCTGGAGTTTCATTCAATTTAACACGCTTGCGATATTCACTTTGTTTGTCTTCACCGATCGCTTATTAGACATCTTAACACGTTTATTGTTACGACAATACTATTTTCTGGTTTTTATAATTATATTAATACATAATAGCCACTACTACATAAATATAGC
>QYTT01095855.1:0-19717 GCA_006980735.1 Dasypogon diadema
ATGACGTTAGCACTAAAGTAACTTACAAAATAAACTGCTATAAATCCTTGTAATACCTCTTCCGCTTGTCACTGAAGCTTCTTTTTAAAGATTTCCGCCTGTGTTCATTATTCTCAGTGTCCCTCTGCAACATCCAGCAATAGTCTGCAATCATGTTAACATTCCATCTCCCTTGATAACGTCTTTCCATAGACTTTATGTCTTGATGGAATTTCTCTCCTTGTTCTTCACTTAAATCCCCAAGATTTTCTGGAAAGAAGTCCAAGTGAGATTTTAGGAAATGGACTTTTAAGCTCATGTTGCATCCCAATTTCCTGAAATTTTCTAACATATTTTCCACTAATTGGACGTAGTCTGAACTTTTCTTATTGCCCAGAAAATTTTTAACAACTTTTTTGAAAGAAACCCATGCTTCATTTTCTTCAAAGTTCATTTTAGTTTCAAAATCTTTGTCTTTCATGAGTTTTCGAATATCTGGACCGACAAATATCCCTTCTTTAAGCTTGGCTTCTGAAAGTGATGGAAATTTATCACAGAGATATTTGAAACACTCTCCTTGCTTTGATAGTGCTTTCACGAATTGTTTCATGAGTCCAAAGTTTTATATGAAGTGGAGGTAGAAGCACTTTGGCTGGATCGACCAAATTTTCTTTCAATATATTTTTCATTCCAGGTTTCAACGATTTTCTCAAAGGCCAATCCTTTCTTATCCAGTGCAAATCTTTGTTGCGGCTATCCCACTCACACAAAAAACATGGAAATTTGGTGTAGCCCTTTTGTTGTCCAAGTAATAAAGATATAACTTTTAAATCGCCACATACAACCCATTTGTGGTTTTGGTAGTCGATCTTTTCAAGAATTAGAGCTAAATTTTCGTAACTTTCTACCAGATGTACAGAATGACCTATAGCAAAACCCCCGGGACTATAAAACACAAGCCGTGAAGCAGAAATTGCAACTCACGCATGAGCTGCTTTTTATGAACGGCTTAATATAGAGGAAGTAGACCGATGATTCATGTTCGGACTACTTTTCTCTTTATTCCTATCTTAAAAGCGTTCATAAAAAACTATTTCACACATGTGCAAATCCTACTTCATGGCTTGTGTTTTATAATCCCGGGAGTTTTGCCTATAGGCAAAGAAGCATATTGATTCCCATTGTGTAAAAGTACCGCTTTCAGGCTTCTTTTCGACGAGTCAATGAAAAGTCTCCACTGACTAGAGTCATAATCGACATTAAACATTTTCATAAGCCCGTTTATATCTTTACAGTATACTAAATCGCCGTCTTGAGAAAAAAATGGGACAAAAGCTTTTTCTCTATATCTATACCATGAAAAAGTAGTGCCCGTAGCCAATAAATTTTTTTCTTTGAGTCGAGATCCTAAAACTTCTGCTGCAATTTTAGAAAGATCTAATTCACGCACCAAGTTATTCAATTCAGGTTGTGTAAATAGCTGTGGCTAGGTATTGTCGATAGAGAAATCTTCATCTTTCCCTTCTTCAGATGATGTATCACTCTCATCAGTTTCAGAATCAACTCCATGAGGTACCGGTACGGCAACTGAAGGATCTTGAGGTATGGGCCGTATTGCGGACTGAATTACAGGATACTGAATTTCTTTCTTGTTTTTTCGACTGAATCCTTTTATATTTGTGCAGCAAAAGTAACAGTCATCATAGTGATTCCGTGGTTCCATCCAAATCATCGGAGTGCTGAATCGAAAGTTCTTTTTTTCTCCCTTAAACCACTGACGTAATTCTTCTAAGCAAATCGAACACACTTGGTAAGGGGTCCATGACTTGTCCTGATTCGTAATAGTAGTACCAAAGTAAGCACAATAGACGTCTTTCACAAATCTTGTTATATTCCTCCGTTGTTTCTTCGTGACGAATTCCCCACAAATATAACAAAAGTGTTGTGGTGAATTATTGCACTTTCTCGAACTTGAAGCCATATTGAAAAGTAATCTATTTCTCACTAACAAACAAGCCACTTTTATTTTATCACGTTCAAGTACTAAATGATATTTATAACGACAGTCAATCACATTTTACTGAATATTTTTAATAACTGCCCACAAGTAAAATAAATATCGTAAAAACTCACTTTGGTTAAGACATATATTTCCTTTATTTCAATCTATTCACTTTAGACCGCGATTCTAGACTGAGTTCGAGGATACCTGCACTTCATATTTTATCTCTCCTTTCCTAATCCCTTTTAGAATTACTACACCCTCGTCGGTTGCCGTCATAAAACCAATAAGAGTGCAGACATCCTCGCAATTAGTCTCACAATATTTAAACTTAAATCGTCGCCTTAAGGGCCGTAAAATAATATAATAAAACTTAAGGCTATTAATGTTATGCTCTTGATGAATGCAGTTGGGTTTTTCCCCTTTGCACCCGCCGCTGCTTACAATCGAAAATAAGAATTGTGATTATAGCATATATTTGCACTAATGTAGCATTTATTAAGATTTCTAAAAAACCCTACGTGATGGAATTTTTTCATTATTTTTCCGTTAATCAGCACCTCGAAATCTATAAGAAACCATTATTCGATTTCAGACAATTTTACCCATGGATACCTGTGTTATTAATTTGATATATGGTTTACCGGGAAGTAAAAGTATTTCAGTATTTTTGTAAATTTGTGCAAACAATTTCGAGAGCTTATCGCTCATTCTTAATTACATAATTACCTAAGTAATTCCCGTTTAGGGATGTGTTGGCACGAAATGTGAACCTCTAGTTTTTAAGCCATATGCGTGGTTTTCTTCTACTGAAAACCTTGGTTCTTTGATGCTTACCGAGAGAATTAATGTAAATACATAAGTCTGTTCGATTAAAAGTAGTTTTAGTGAGTTAGCTTAATAGCTTTGCGACGGTGCCTGCCCTGCTATTTATTCTCCTGTATGTGGTTTTAATGGAATATGTTACCGAGAGTTTTCGAATAGTTGTGTGTTAGGTTTCGCTAACTGCAACGAACAAAGTAAGCAAATATTACTCATTTTTTCATATCTCTTTTAGACCGAGGCCATACTTGTGTACAAATGGTCGCCCGACATATTGAAAATTTAATTGTGTGCTTTCATAATTTCAACTATTTTGTACTATGATGCGCATTTACTACTCGTGTGGCATTGGCCTTAATTGTAATAAAAAAACATCTTCCACGTCTATTTCATCGGTATAATAATAATTATGTGTAGCGTCTTCTCCAGTTTGGAGAGAAGCTCCCTTACAAAGGTGCAGTTCTTCAAGAAGATGTCCAACTTAAAACCTTGAAAAATATGAATAATAATACATTTAAAGATGTGTAATACTAAAATTAGTGTGAAATAATACAAGTTGGCACAGTTAAGAAGTGCGAATGTTGCCCTTTACGTTGGTGGACGACTGTTATTGCTTTTCCATCTCTTGGTGTAATGTAAAGTTCTTTGTCGTCCCTGTGGCAAGAGTCGTCTTAGTTCATTTGCGTCGGAGTCCTCGTAAGCAATTCCCCAACCTCGACATTATTTCTTACATCATTATGTGTTCACCGGGCGATTTTGGGGTTCCTTTATGACCGGTTTCTCGACCAAGTTCCTCGTCATGCCTTCTGCAATGGCAAAATGTCGTAAGTCACAAAGCCAGAAGTACTTCCTCCTTATTGTAAAATCTTATTTTACGACAGTTTACCTCAGAGGACTTATGGACTTATCTCACTATATCACTAAGTGGTCGAGGGTTTGTATCAATAAAAACTCCAAATTTCCCAGTCACCAACTTTATTACTTGTTCCTCACTTCTTAAAAATAAGAATCAATTCACAAACTATTTATTACTTGAAAATAAGAATCAAACCAAACGACTTTGCTCTAAGTTCTCCAATCTGCTACCACTTTTTCTTAACTAATCGTAACTTTTCCAGGGGTGCCCGAACCTATTCGATTTCGCATACCTCGCAATTGCAACTTCTCAATTCGTTATTGGGTTACTACATACCTAAATTTTAGTTACTTTTGTTTACTGCCAAAAATCATTAAATTTCAATCTGCTGAATATCTTTTCAACATACTTCAGTCTGCAACATCCAACGGTACATGTTATCTAATTGTTTCGAGATCCAATTATCTAGTGACTAAACGCCTTTTTCGCTCATGTTGTTAAATTGTGGAATTCATATCTCCGTTCGACTTAGTACATCCGGATCCTTAAGGAATCGAATTTTTGATTTTCTTTTATCTGCAGGTTAAAGTATCTCTTTCCTCTGTATTCTCTCACCAACATCTTCTTTCCCTTTTTTTGTTTTTGTTTCGCATTCAATTTTAATTTTCTTTTTCTTTATATTTCTTTGTTTAATTTATCAGTTATCTAAATAACAACTTGTACAACCCCTAAAGATCTTGTAATCTTATTTGTAAGGTTGTCTAAAATAAATTTGAATTTGGATTTGAATATACAATGAGAAATCATTTAAATGTGAAATAGCACGGCAGATCTTTTCTATTAATCTCAATTGCGGCCATTTTAAATTACAAAATGCCATTCTATTGCCTAGTCAGTAAAAAAGACAATTTTGTATAGGTTTACGTGAGTAAGAGTCAGTGCCTGTGTCAATGCTATTGACTCGTATAACACCCGAGTTACGTAGAACAATATAAATGCAGATTTGTTCGAAGGCACTCATCCCGGCTGAATCAACATATTTTGCATACGGTCATAAAAAATGAACAGCTTTGCAAATACTGTGTAATCGTCAAGACGCAATGGCTATATAAGACGCAGTGAATGCTGAAACAGAAGAGTATTACGCGGAGAAATATGCATGAAAAGAAAAAGTTGCTTATATTTTCCTTATTGCTGGTAGTCGTGTTAGCAAAGGATACGAAATTTAGAGTATTACATGGGAAGCAAGTCGGGGTTTTGAAGGACGGCCGTGTTGTCAATAACGGAAAATATCCATATATGGTATTCTTACGAACTATCAAGAGAGAATATATACCAGTTATGTACGGAAGGTGTGGAGCAACGATTATTCGAGCAAATGCTGTTCTGACCGCAGCTCATTGTATTAAAGGAATGCAAGCTAAAGATGTAACAGCTTTTGCTGGAATAGTTCACACATACTTACCTCAAAATAGTACGCAATTTATTCGTGCGGGAAGTTGTATTGTACATGAGAAATACATCCCGTGGGCTGAACCTCCTCAGAATGATATTGGTATCGTAATTCTATCCAGATCATTTGTTATCACACAAGATGTAAAGCTGGTAAACCTCCCGAGAGCTATTGATTACAATATTGGTACGGAGCCGACAGCTTTAGGTTGGGGTAAAGACGAGAATGGAAATAATGCAAACTGGCTTCAGGAAACTAAGCTCTTTTTTATTCCAAACGACTTGTGCCAGATTTTTGGAGATGAGGTCAAGCGAAAATTTAATTCTCGCCCGCAAAACATTACGAATGACATGATTTGCGCAATGGATCAGTACAACTCAGCTGTTTGCCACGGCGATTCAGGTGGCCCTCTTATCTATAAAAACAAGGTCATAGGAATTGCGTCTTGGGGCTGGGACACCAAATGGCTCCCTAATAGGAGGTCTACATGCAATTCCTACTATCCTGCTGTTTTTGTGAAGGTTTTAAGCTATGTGCCCTGGATTGAAAAAAAATTAAGCATACCACCTTCGAAATTAAACTAATACCAGCATTGACATATACTATCTGACTAGCTATCGTGCATTCCAATAAAAATTTATTACACACAAACATTTGTTGTTACCTTTTTCTATCTTTCGACTTTGTCCCAGTTTGGGTCGTAGAATGCCCCGTTGTGGTTGTGGAAGATCCAGCAAACACCACATTTGGTTTGGTTGTGGAGCTGTCTTCTTTCATGACTGCATGGTGCGGCAAGTAATACCCGGTAGATGGAGACGAGCATTGCGTTACTGGTACCATGTGTTTTAGGTTTATATACTCTTGCATTAAGCTTTTGAAATTCCGATTCTAATTTCTTGTCTTTCAAGAACTTCGTTTCGTTTTGAAGAAGCCGTACTACCACCCTTCGTCTGGAGTCGCCCAGTTTATCTTTGTTTTCTTTGAATGGCATTCGAGCCGTATAACTTCTCTCTTAGTTGCGGACATGCGTCTTGGTGTAATGTGGGTCACTGAATGTATCACTGCTGACGTTCTGTACTGATGATTCAACATTTTCTAATTTCCAGAAAGTTTTTAGGGTTTGTTCTAGTTCCATGCAAGATACCATGCTGGTAATTTTGGTTATCGATATTTTCGATGTTCCCACTGGTCCAGACAACAACCAGCCGAACTCTGTAGTTTTCTCGTTAGTTGCGGAAGTACTTCTACTTCCACGGTGATGGTAAATTAAGATGGAAATCGTGGTGCTATTTCCACTATCAGCTTCTGACGACAGTTCCAGCCTTTTTGAGTCCCAGGCCTGATACCGGAGTGTGTATTTTGAACCTTGGTAATCTAAGGAGATTAGCAGCTGCGTCCGAGATGAAAGACGCTTGCGATCCCTGATCTCACAAACTTCTGGCATTGATACAACTTGTGCGGTTGCTGGCAGTAGGAACACTTGTGCTGCTTGTCCGCGGCAGCGTGACAGGATTTGTATCGTGTTGGATCTACCGATCGAGCAAACTTGTGCTTATTTGATAGCATGACGTTTTCTATTTTCCTTGTATCCCTAACGTTTGGAATCGAGTCCAGAAATCGGAGTAGCGCTTCGTAAGTAGGCAATTTCCGAGGTTTTTCTAATGACTGTTCATAAATTTTGTGGCCTTCGTTGTGCAGTTTCTGCATGATTATGTGGCATACGAATTGTGACCACTGTTCGGTTTTATTCCTAAGTTTGAAGGGGCGTGAAGGCATTTTTTTGTTGTTTCATGGAGCTTTCGGATTTCATTCGCTGATTTCACCGGTTGCACTAATAACCTCTGCAATAACGATGAGCATATTTTCTTCTTATTTTCAAATCGATTATTTAGCAGTTTCCTGGCTGTTTCATAGTTTGCATCAGAGATGGTGAGATGTTACAGTAACCCACTGGTTTCTTTGATTATGTGAGTTTTAAGGTACTGCATTTTCTCTGCAGCGCCCAGCCTGTTATTCTGATGAATTAAGCGAAGAAAGATGTCCCGAAACGAGACCTGTGGGAATGTTGTGCTTACCTTGACTTCAAACCTGCTTGAGGATTCGCTTTGCTGTCTGCATCAAACACCCCAAAAAATCTTCTCTTCTCTTTCCAGGACAGAGATCTCTATTTGTCGGCTTGAGGAAATTTGATTTCTTCTGCAGCTCTTGAAATCCTCGGGAAGTAATCCCGATTAACTTTTCCGTGTCAAGCGGTAAATAATTTCATACATCATAAGTAATTTCATAGAAAACACTCTTTATTGAATTTCAAGTTAAGAGACTATAATTTAAACTAGTCTAAGAAGAAAAAACTCTTGTAGATCAATACAATAAATTATTATTGCCTGATGTCTGACTAGGTGTTCCAAACTAAGTGAATGACGCGAGAAAACTGATGAAAAATATTTTCATTTTTTAAATGAAAAACGTCCAGGCGCCTACGTTTAGAAGTACAAAATGGATCTGCGCCAAGTGCCTGCTTGATAGGTGCACATTGTAATAAAATAGTAAACCCTACAAATGTGTTCACTACAACCAAGCTGTTGCGCGGATAGCCGCGAGCTGCCACAACACTCCTCCGCTAGTTAAGCCTAATGGTGTCCATCCACTAACAGTCTACCTGTAGGCTACGGCCTGCAGTCGAAGACCCCGGCCGGCAAATTTCAACACACATGTGTGTAAAGGTCGCCGGACAGGCAATGTCTCCAGTTCATCGAAACTGATAAGAAACTGCCAGTGTGTGGCGCAAAAACTGTCGTTCATGGCCTGCAGGCAGGATTTCTAACAAGTTTGATATTTTCCACAGTCCATGAAAAAGATTGAGGCGATATTTTCATATTCCATTTGTATTGTGTAATTTACTAAATTAAATTATAGCGAATGGATAAAAAGGAAGCGTTTGTAGCAGAATTTTTAAACATTTACGGGCGTCATAATGCTTTATGGCAAGTGAAATCCAAACGTTTCTTGGATAGGGCGCTTAGAGAGAAGGGATACAAAGAGCTCTTAGCATTCTACAAATAATAGTTGCTATTCTGCTGAGAAACAAGCTGACTGATCCGGCGATTTCAGTCCTAGTGTGTGGTGAAACTAGAGGCAATCTGCCAGGCGCGACCTAACAGACCTGGACTGTCAGATGGCCTGAATAATGTGTGGCCTATGTCAAGCAAAGTCGTCAGTCCAGATCTGACAGGCCACGGCCTGCAGGCGGACTGTAAGTGGGTGGGCACTATAAGGCTTAACGAAATCAAATTAGACTTACTGAAATCTCGACGGAGGCCTAGTGGTTCGTTCAACTCGAGTAATACGTGACGGTAAAAATGTATTACCATCGGGTAGGAAACGCAATCTGTTTCTACTATTGTTATTTGCTAGATTGCTTTCACTTTCTACACTTGCTTTATCTGAAACTTCTGAAGGAAGTTCAAGGTCTCCAGGCACTGGCTGTGAGAACGCACTTGAAGTTTCTTCCATTACATTACCGCAGGGCTCGGACACTGGCATGAGTAAATTTTGAGGTGATGATGTTGGAAAATTGAAATTGAGATCGAAATTGGATGAGGCGATGTCTTCATGTTGAGATTCAGCATCCATGAAACAAGGTTTCAAACGATCCACGGAAACGTTGACCTCTCTTCCTCTGACAAGTAGCTTGTAAAATTTCTTGTCTTTCCAATATTCGGAAAGGGCCCTCGTAAGGAGGTTGTAAAGATGGACGGGCTCCTTCGACTCTAACAAAAACGAACGGACATGTAGAAAGCTCCTTGAAAATGAAAACCTTGGAACGCAATGTCGCGACGCAGAAGGAGGTTCGATGCTCTCGAAAAACTTTTCCAGATTTACAATAAATTCATTTTGACTAATGAATTGGGTAGGATTGAAGAATTCAAATGGTAAGCGTACATTTTGACCGAAAACCCATTAAAACAAACGGTAAATTCCGTGACCAACGACGCTCCTAACAAATCGATTCTACTCGACATAATGCATCAGCTACCGCATTATCTTGACCTGAAACATGCTGAATATTCGTTGAAAACTAGCCTATAAAATACAAGATGTCTGTCTAGACGCGGAGAGGCCTTATCTAAATTTTGCTTAAAAACGTAAATCAAAGGCTTATTTTGATCCGTAAAAATGAAGAAATTTCGGCCTTCCACAAGATATCGAAAATGTTTAATTACGTAGTAGATGGCAAGTAATTCTCAGTCATAAGCGGTGTATTTTGACTGAGCAGAAGGCAATTTGGTGGAAAATAATGCTAAAGGTTGCCAATTTGTATGGACCTTTTGCTGGACTACTGCACAAACAGCAAAATCAGAAGCGTCGACAACCAAGGACAGCCGAGAATCGGGAGCAGGAAAAGCCAACAGAGTGGCCTTGCACAACTGTGATTTGACTTCCTCGAAGGCGTCTATCGATTCTTTCGTCCAATTAATCTTCCTTTTTCCGCCACTCTTTTTGCTAGTCAGAAACTCATTCAGAACTCACTGAACAAAAGCTGCTCTAGGGATGAATTTCCGGTAAACTTAACCATACCGAGAAAACGTCGAAGTTCCTTAACAGTGTCGGGTCTCTTAAAGTTCTTGATTGCCTCAACCCGATCAGGTGACGGCTTAACGCCATCAGCGGAAACAACATGTCCTAAAAATTTAACCTCTGCTTTCATAAAATTGCACTTTTCAACGTTTAAACAAAGACCGAACTCTTCGATCAAAGACAATTTCATCCTCAGACTTGGATGCCACTAAAACATCATCCAAATATATGAAACAGAATGATAAACCACGCAAAACTGAATAAATAAATCGTTGAAAAGTTTGCGCAGCGTTACACAACCCAAACGTCATACGCGTAAATTCAAAAAGACCGAAAGGAGTACAAATTGCGGTCTTTGGAATGTCAGCAGACTCAAATGAAATCTGATGGTACGCTTTGACCAGATCAATTGTAGAAAAAACTCTCCAACCACTCAACTGAGGAGAAAAGTCATGGATGTGAGGGATCGATACTTATCAGGAACAGTGCAAAAATTAAGCCTCCTGTAGTCACCGCAGGGTCTCCATTCCTCATTTTTCTTCCGCACTAAGTGCAACGACGATGACCAATTGCCGCTGGAAGGACGACAAATATCTTGCTGCAGCATGAACTCAAACTCCTTCTTAGCAGCCAACAACTTTTCACCAGAAAGTCTGCGGAATTTGGACACCACCAGAGGTCCTTTCGTCACAATATGATGGGTCACTGCGTGTTTCACTGGCTTAGCAAAACCATCACTAATTGTGATTGACCTAAACTCTTTCAATAAATTCGAAACCTCAAGATTGGAAGTGTTAATAAAAATAGCCTAAGATGAAGAAACACCGATTATACTTGATGCCCGAGACTTGAGTGAAGTCAAAGGGTCAATTAAAACTTTATTTTTAACATCTACAAGAAGACCATAATGACAAAGAAAATCCGCACCTAAGATAGGCTTCGCGACATCAGCCGCCAAAAATTTCCATCGAAAGCAACTTCGAAGTCCTAAATCAAGAGTGAGCAACTTAGTGCCGAAAGTGCTGATATGCGAAGAATTCGCGGCTAAAAGCGTCAAGCTATGCTTAAGATGTTTTATGGTCTAGCGGGAGGAATCACCGACACGTCTGAATCTGTATCAAGAAAAACATTGAGATTAGTAGATTTTTCAAATAAATAAAGGCGACTGAAATTCAGGCCCGCATCCCCAGTCGCCAATGGAGAAGAGCCTTTTAGTTTGCTGAAGATGAATTTATGCCATCAACACCTTGAAACGAACAAGGTTTAAAACATTTATTAGCTTTGGCGCCAAACTTAAAATGGTACAACATAACCTCTTGGAACCAGAAGAATCAGGAGACTTCGATCTCGATCTCGATTTAGACCTAAAGTCTCGACGAACTGCGTTGGAGGAAAAATGAGACATTCTTTCCATCTGTTTGGAAGGAGCGAAACTTGCTTCTGAAGTTGCCGGAGGGTCGAATTTTCCGAGTCAGGAACCACTGCATAAATTTCCGCTGGAGAAGCTACCTCTATAATTTTGTCCGCACAACTAGCCAATTCATCCAAGGATCCAGGATTGCACGCCAAAATTGCTTGAGCCGCCGGAGAGAGTCGTTGAATCCAAAGAGATTTGAGGACGTCGTCACTAAGCTGGCCCGCGTTGAGAGAACGCATTTCTCGTAACTGTTGAGAGGGACGCGAACTCCCTAACGGCAGACCACTAAGAAGACGTCTTAACTTTTACTCGCCAGATGCACCCAAACGAGAAATCAACGTTTCCTTGAATGTTCTGTACTTGTCACTAATCGGCGAATTCACTACGAGATCACTAATTACACTGAACACAAACTCATCCAACATACTCAGTAAATGATTGAATTTAGTCGCGCCTTGAGGTACACCGGGTAACTCAAATTGTGCCTCAAGTTGGAGGAACCACGCTTCAGGAAATTGTCTTCAGAATGGCACAGACTTTACTGAAACCACGAAAACAGACGGGGTAGACAAAAACAAACTCAACTGACTACCCGTCGAACAACTTGGTTGAGGAATTTCACCTCCCAATAAGAGATCAATATCGCTCTCAGACATTTTGACATACACTTAAAAAACCCACACTTGTACAGAAAAGGAAATTTAACAATCCAAAGAAAGTTTATAACTATTCAAATGCTAAAAAAATGAAAATATTTTTTTCAAAAATGACACCAACAATAACATGAAACGAAAACAGAAAACTCTCCCACCTTTTCAGCCTTACAATGAAAAAAACTACCAAAAATCCAAGGAGAGTCCAACGCTGTCCAGAACGTCTTCAGAATTTTACGGACAAAAACAGATTCGCATCTTCTGTCACCAGCTTCTTCTTGTTGAGGAATGTCGGGGTCACCAATTGTGGGAATGTTGTACTTACCTTGACTACAAACCTGCTTGAGGATTCGCTTTGCTGTCTGCACCAAACACCCCACGAAATCTTCTCTTCTCTTTCCAGGACAGAGACCTCTGTTTGTCGGCATGAGGAAATTTGATTTCTTTTGCAGCTCTTGAAATTCTTGAAAAGTCAATCGGTAAATAATTTCATACATCATAAATAATTTTATAGAAAACACTCTTTATTAAATTTCAAGTTAAAAGACTATAATTAAAACTTGTCTTAGAAGAAAAAACTCTTGTAGATCAATACAATAAATTATTATTGCCTGATGTCTGACTAGGTGTTCCAAACTAAGTGAATGACGCGAGAAAACTGATGAAAAATATTTTCATTTTTTAAATGAAAAACGTCCAGGCGCCTACGGTTAGGAGTACAAAATGGATCTGCGCCAAGTGCCTGCTAGATAGGTGCACATTGTAATAAAATATTGAACCCTACAAATGTGTTCAATACAACCAAACTGTTGCGCGGATAGCCGCGAGCCGCCACAGACCCAATTTTGGTAATCGCCATCAAAGACCGGAAGAATCAAATTGGGTAGTTTGATATAATCTTCGGACCGCTTTAGTCTGCTTAATTCCTCTTGTATAAGCACCGTTGTTTCTTTATAGTGGTCTTATATTGCCTCGTATGTATTATTATTCATATATTCTTGATAATTTGCGTGTGGATTTGCCACCATGTCTTTATGATTCGACACAATTTTATTCCGATATGTCTGAATTGTGGCCAATTTGTGCCGATAATACAGCATTGACTTTGACTGCATTGATGCTTCTTAGACTGACTGTATTAGCCTTTACAATAATTTAATTAGTTCGATTTGAATGCGTAGTAGCCTCCCTGACTCCTTAGTTGCGATATTTTCGACTTGTGAGTTGTCAATGTGAGTTGTTAATTTTGGATTGTGAAAATTTATTGCTCTAAGTGCGTTTGACTGCCAACAATCCCGTTCGAAGGACCTTATAGACGCGCAAAAAAATTGAATTTAAAAGGGAAAAAGGGTGTCGGGATTAAGTATTGGTAGTTTGAAACGCACTCGTTAGCAAAAAATTATATTTTATTCAACGAAAATAATAAAAAAATTTTAAATAATAAATAACTAAGAAAGTAACTTACAAACCAAATATAACAATTTAATATGAAAATGCAAAATTAAATGGTTAAAAAAAATTAAGATTACAAACTAATAACTTCAAAGGAATAATTAACTAAGGAAATTAAAGAAATAGAACCTCAACCTGTCATGGATACCTGTTATAATAGCATCATCTTGTAGTGAACCGTTACGACCTAACTCACGCATGAAATAATGGTAATCTAGAAGAGATTCACCCGTTTTCTTTTTCCTTCCCAACATCTTCATGTGAATTTCCGCATTGATGAATGTCGGTTTGAATTCTCTCAATAAAATATCCCGTATTGCAGCCCAGTTCGCAATTGTACCAGCTGCATTGACCGCTGCTCTGGCTGGCCCTTCTAAAAGCCTTCTGCCATAAACAACTTTTTGCAAATCTGTCAACCCTAAAATACTTGCCATGTCCTCGAAATTAGCTAGCCATTTACTGATGTCGTTAGTTCTACCACTAAATTTTGGAACTGCGCTCGACTTTTAATTTAGAGTACTCACTTAAGAGATCATTTTGCTATTCCGTTGATGGACGAAGCTGACACTTTTGAAGATTATATAGATTACAGAATGTTTGTCGCCCATGTGCTAAAAAGCACACACTCTTGTTGTAGTTGACTGTTTCGTTATTAACGAGCTCCTTGACCTGTTAGAAGCTGTGCATCGTTTAACGGCACTTCTGTTAGGAGATTTCTGCAACAATATTTGAGTTAAAATAAGACAAATTAAATGTCTATGCCCTTGTTTTGTGCTGGAATTTCCTCCTTGATCTCGGGATGCCGTCTTATCGTGTGATCACCACACGCACTTTAAATTTTTAGAGCTACAGTCGTCCCAATTTGCTTTGCTAAATTCGCGTTTTTTCACAAGATCTGGCACCATCAATAAACTAATCCCGATTTAGCGCCCAATTTGTAGAGAAAAGACAAGTTACTGCTACAATTCAATTTATTACAAAAAACTATTACAGGAATTTAAAGCTTAAATAATTGTAGGCCTGGCATGTAGTGCGCGCGGTGCTGGTGAACAATCGAAGAACAGAACAAGAAGCAACGTATATCTAAATCTGTCGTATCAACGGCCACCACAGGCGTAAGCTGTCCAAATTGCAAGGGTAGTCATCACTTGTACGGGTGCCAAAAGTTTCTAGAACTAACTCCAGACCAGCGTTTGCCCATAGTGAAGAAGGCTAATTTATGCCTCAACTGCCTCAGATCCGGTCATCGAATGGACAAATGCGTATCACGAGGGTGCACTAAGTGCTCCAAAAAGCACAATACGCTGCTTCACCTAGAGACGACCTCATTGACTACTCCACAAACGCCATTAGTACTACGTCAGAAGGGCCCGTCATCCGCCACCTGCAGTCATACAAGTGAAGATAGTCAACTCCTCATTGAACTCGTGTCTCTGCCTGATCGAGAGCTTAAGGCTGTCACGACCTTTGTTCTTTTAAGCACAGTACGTGTCATCCTAAGCAACAATCACGGCACCTCTCTTGAGTGCAGAGCTCCCCTAGACTCTGGCTCGCAACTTAATTTTATAACAGAACGGATGGTAAGACGACTTGGACTAGCGCAAGTGCCAGAGGAGTTACTAATTGAAGGCATTGGAAAACGAAAACAGCAAATTCATGTGGGTTCAAAGCCAGGTTAGAGGTCCATGTCTTAACCAAAATTACTTCACCACAGCCAATAAACATACAATCATGGTCAACTCCAAAAAACATCTCATTAGCTGATCCACAATTCCACCATCCTGCGGAGGTGGACCTTCTCATTGGCGCAGAACTGTATTATTCAATACTTTCCGTAGAACAAATCAAGTTTGGTGAGAGTCTACCAACTTTACAGAACAGCTTGGAAGCTTTAAGGAAGACTCAAATAAGTTGGGCGAATCCAAGGATATAGCGTTCCACAGATTCATATCAATAGAAAGCAAACTTGCACCGGACCCTGTGCTAAGAGAACAATATGTCAACTTCATGCAGGAGTACGTTAAACTCGGACACATGGAAGATGTTGACCTCAACTCGATCCAAAAACCGTATTATTTCTTTGCACATCATAGTGTTTTAAAACTAGACAGCACAACAACCAAGCTACGTGTGGTCTTCAACGCCTCAGCGAAGACTGCCTCCAATTTGTCACTCAGCGATATTCTACATACTAGGCCAACTTTTCCATCCTACTACGATTCCGGTTACCAAGATACGTATTTACTGCCGACATAGAGAAGATGTATCGGCAAATAAAACTTGATGAGGCAGACCGAAAATATCAATTAATTTGGTGGAAGAACACCCCGCAAGATACATTGAAGTGTTACCAACTAACTACAGTAACATACGGAACAACAAGCGCACCATATCTAGCAATCAAGTGCTTCCAAAGATTAGCAGCTGAACAGGCCGAATCAGATACTTTAGATGCAGACATCATACGGCGTCATTTCTACGTTGACGATCTGATAACTGGCTCTAATAGCCTTATCAACGCATTAGACATTCAATCGCAAATCCAGACACAACTGTCAACCGCTGGTTTTCGTCTAAGGAAATGGTGTGGAAATCACCCGCTCCTACTCCAAAACATTCAGGTCGAAGACAGAGAATTACAACTGGACTTCAACACGAAGGTGGAAGAGCACATTAAGATGGTAGGACTGACATGGTTGCCTAAAACAGACTTATTTTCTGTAAGGATACCACCTGCGAATGAACGAAAAATCACGAAACGAATGGCATATTCGGACATCGCTCAACTCTTTGATCCCCTCGGCATAATTGGTCCTGTGACAGTTGTCGCTAAAATGTTCTTACAAAAATTATGGACTCTCAAAGTGGACTGGGACGCGTCGTTACCACAAGAATTACACACCACTTGGGAAAACTTCCGCAAGAGATAGGAGAACCCTTGTCCAATCCAGTTCATGCAAATGCTAGAACTTGCAACGCCAGTTTAACGGCTCGGTGGAAGCTTATAACACACATAAAGAATGAACTCTGGCTTCGGTGGTCAAGGGAATATTTAAACCAATTGCAATATCGATACAGATGGAAAGGCCCCGCAAATAACTCCGCCAGGTTCAACAGGCATTGAGTAATCTCGGCCTTTCCCAGAGTAATTTCCCAGTGTTCATGACTTTCTTATAAGCAAAAACAACACGCAGAGTTTCGAGGCTATAAGTACAACGATCGTAAACTAAAACCCGCTTTTATTTTCTTATAAAAACTTAGACTAAGACTACAAAACTCTTTTGACTCTACTCGCGCTCAATTCTTTTACCGAACTCCGTTCTTGCTGGGCAATTCAATTTCTCCTTGCTTCCAACAATTTGCCGACAACCTACTTTGTTACTTAAGTAATAAAGCTGATCTCAGCGTAACTGATGATATTTTGATTCTTTAACATTAGCAAAATTAAAATTTTCATTGCATAAACGTTGCATCATTCAGTTTTCATAGCACCGTTAATTTAATATTTTCTTAAACGGGTCATGATTTACGCAATGTATATTTGATCATATCTTACCCATGGTTTGTGCAATGTAGATTTAAGCATAATTTTACCCAACCAATTCAAATAACACAAATATAAACCTTTTCAATCATAATGCCTACTTATTACATAGAACAAGTGCAATGTTTACAATGAAATTAATTTTACAATTTTTAGATTTACAGTTTCCAATTTTCTCTACAAAAATTAGCAAGTTGAGTCTATTAATTTATTCATATCAAATGCGAAACATTCTGTTTCAATGGAAATCTATACGAAATAGATTCTACTTTCGAAAAAACGAAACAAATCCACTTAAAACTACGAATTTAAAAACTAAAGAGGCAATCCACTTTCAATAAACTTCTCTTTAGAAAAAATAGTTCCTGAAAGAGCTAAACGAAATACCCTTACTACTTTTTTCACAAAAATTAGTTGTTGCTATTAACAACTTTTATGTATTTGGGTCATTCTCCTGAACTACACAAAACACGTTAGAGTGCAAATTAATTAAAGCATAGTAAGGACTCTTTTGTTTATCTTCTAATTAGAAATCAAACACAATAACTTAAAGCCTCATAGTAAAAATCCAGCCAAATAAAATATATTAACATAGGTTACAGAGTATTTAATAAGCAAACGTCATGTCCTGTGCTCTGCTACCTCCGTGGGTTTTATGTTTCACAACGTTAGTAATAATTATTTAAAAGTCCAATTGGTCCTTAAAGTTTATTTTGTATTTAGGATATAAATGATTACATTATCAAATTTTAGATCATTCACATTTTGAATATCTGTTACGAGGGTGTACATCACTTGCGTTTATTTTCGTTTTTTGCTCGAAAAAGCAGTACAAAAACTACCTAATTATGATTATCAAATTACATGTTGGCAGCACTGAACGAATGTCAGTTTTTTCACATTTTTATTGGTTTCTCTTGGTAAGTAATTTGTTTAATGTCAATCTAAGCTTTAACTTCCCTGCTGTAATAGTTCGTGTCGTAATTCCTCTGCGCAAAATATCAATATATAGCGTTATTCAAACTCACATTAATTCATTGGATCCACTGAGTATTTCGGTCATTGTGAATTATATGTTATCGAGGAAATTCTATCATCAAATATTTTCTACTTGTTGCGGAAAGAACGCCACTTGCAGACTCACAGCGGAATTTCGAAGAAAAATCTTGTTTTGTTCTTCCCGTAAAACTGTACAACTTTATTGAAAATTCTGTTTTTATAGGAAAAAATTACAACTAAGCAAATTCTTGCGATCGCAAGAAATTATTTTCTCGTCAGCAATCAGACACCTGAACGAAAATTCCTTTGATTAATTCTTGCTTTTTAAATTGTCAGCAATTTCAATTTGTGGAATTTGTACTGATTGCTAGTGATGGGCATTTACTCGTAGATTTGCATTGTCTACACTCCGGGGTAGAGAATGCGTAGACAATGTAGACAACGCATTGTTTACATAGACAATGTAGACTTTTGGTAGACAAAGTAAACTTTTGGTAGACAGGGCCTATTCATGTGCTTGCGATATGTCACAGCTGATTTAACAGATTCAAATAAACACAAATTTTTCTGCTCATTGGCATATAAAGGAATTACTTTGACATTTTATTAAATCCAAGGGGGCAATACAGATATTTCAACTAAATATCTCCACTATATGGCGCTAGTTATATAATTTTTCCATACAAAATGTAACACTTTAACTGGGATTTATATATTTGCGTATATATTTATTTTATATATTAGCTGTGTTTTTTTGCATCTGATCCGGATCATTGGAAATTTTGAATTAAGTTGACCTCTTAAAGACAGGCAAATAATCAGCGATTTTGAAATCTAAAAAAATTCATCAGATTGCCATGAGGTTGAACAATTCAAAACCTCAAAACGTGAACTCGATATTTTCTAGGTTCTATTTTGACGTTTCCTGCGGTTCAAAATCATGGCAATTTGATTAATTTTTCAGACTCTGAAAATATCAACTACTTATACGCAGTTTAGGACATAATTCAATTCAAAATTTCCAATGATCCGAATCAGATGCAAAAAAACACAGCTATTAATAGAGCCAAATTGGACAGCTATTATTCGCACATTTGGCACATGTAAAGTCATCTGAGAAACTTTTTTTCATTAATTGTGATCGTGTTGTGGCAATAAAACAGGAAGTCCCTATACGCTGTATGTGAGCTTGGAACGACTTTTTAATTATGGATTGGGCGAGGTAGAATTATCAATTAGCCAGCAAGATAACACGATCTAACACCTATGATTTTAAAAATTTTTAGATCCTAAACAAAGGGGAGTAGGAGAGTGAGTAAGCACTTATTTAAAAGGATCATTCTTTTTCTATAGTATGGCATCAGAGTTGTACAGAAACTACGTCCAGTAAACTATACGGGCTTTTTCGTAAGAAACGAGCGAAAAACTTGTTTGTCAATGACTGGAAGCCCGTCTAGTCACTTTAACTGGGACGCTCTGCTTAGGAATAAGCTAACAGCAAGTAATAAAATCCATATATGTATTACGAAATGAATGTTCGCAAAATAATAACAAAGATATTCTTAAGAATAATAGTGCTAACAAAACAACTAAAGTTCATTCACACATTCCTTTTATAATTTGATCAAAATCATTTGACATTGATTTATATGATGGACGATGGGCCTCATTCTAATGGGTTTCCTAAAATTTATTTTATGTTATGATCGTAACATAATTTTTTTCAGAAAATTTGTATTTTATTGTGTCCTCTTAAAATAAATTTAGAAGCAATTGTGTAGATTTCTTCTTTTACGTTTTTCTTCCAAGTCATATTTAAGGTAATTTTATTGAAAAAATTCGAAATGTAATAATTTTTAATTTACTTAAATGCTAATTTATATCAAATTCAGAATATTAACAGTTCCTAACATAACATAAAATTCTTAAAATGTACTTGAGAAGTTATTTTATGTTACCGGA
>QYTT01095856.1:0-23000 GCA_006980735.1 Dasypogon diadema
CAGTCAGTGACGTCACAGACAATATAGTTTTGGGGTTTGTTGTTGGGCAGAAGGGTAGAGTGAATGCATGTCTGGTTGGTCGGGTGGTCGGCCAGACAGCGCATGATGATGACGTCATAGGGGATTCCCAAATGGTCCGGAGATGACGTCATACGGGATTCCCATTTCCGGTTGTCTGGTTTTGATTGATTAACGGCAGGGTGTTACGCAATGATGACGTCATCAGAGTCGTGAGAAGCCGGCGATTAAAAACTATTAGTTAATTAAAAAGCTGGTGGGTCTTGGGTTTGAACCATGGTCCGTTGGACTGAGAAGCCAAAGTGGTAGCCAGTAGGCTATGGATGAGTTTGCTCTTGGCTACTTAATTTGTGTATACAAAGCGTCAGGGTGATCTAAAAATAGAATTTTAGATGGGATTTTATTTTCTAGCAACCATGCTGTAAATGTGTCTATAATGTGTACGAATTGAAAAAAGCAGCTGGCCGCCTGGCCGACAGCTCGCTGACTTGGATGAGTGTAGATCAATATGATTGATAAGAGCTCATGCAAGTTTTGACTGGCCGTCGATTTGGCTTTCGTCATTTTTATCGTATATTGTACAAGTGAAAGAAAATTGCTACTTAGCTATAGTGATATGTCGAGGTGATCGTGGTCTAGGGGTAGCGTGCTTGCGCGCGAATCTCAAAGACCCCGGTTCGAATTTCATGTCTTTACGGCTTTTTAATTAGCACTTATACGTAAGTGGCTGAAGGGAGACTCTTTAATGCCCCAATCTTGGAATTGAAGAAACCATTCAGGTCGCTACTTAGAAGTGTTTGCAATGAGGAAAGTGTTTCTATGAGTGCAGATGGCAAAGTTCCAGATCCGATGGATCCATACCTCCGCCCTTATGGGTAGACTGAAGAAATATCTCTTCGATAGGGGTATGTGCCTCGAAAGTGACACGAGTACGCTAATTGCAAACCGAATCCGCAAAGTCGGTGGCTAAGTGCGGTGTAGAAAAGTGCTATGGTAAGTCGTAATGTTCTGAATAGCGACCGCAAGGGGCCATTTTTGTCAAAAGTTCAATTGAGCAGCACTAGTGCTTTTTGCATGATAAAAGTTTATTGCGGCGTGTTCATGATCGCCCGGTATCAAAGCAGTGGATCAGGCGGATAATAGTATTTAAATATCCATAGGCAGCGATATAATATGTAAACCAATATCGAAATAATAAGCATTTACCTCTAGTCGTACATATCGAGGTGTGTAAATAAATGATTGGAAAATATTTTTTTATCGGAGAGTAGGAATTTTCAATATTGATTTATAATCACTGCATCTTCGTATATCTTCGGGAATGAATCGTTCCTACCCACGATTGCGAATAAATTTTTGTGAGGTGAGTTAATACAAAATATACCTATACGGTGGCGTACGGTCATTCTTAATTGAATATTTCAAGTGTTCGGACGAAACAATTTATTGAAAGATGGAAAAGTTCACAATTACAAAGGATAACATAACCTATATCAAAAGGTTCAATATGCAAGGCCGTAAAGTGATGTTTAAAATAGCCCCAATTCCTGAAAATGCGGAGCCCTCATCATGGATTAAGGCTTCCATAGAAGACATTATACAATACGCTGTAAAGGGGCTCCAACCAACCGATTATGTTGGAATAACTTTTTGTGGAGAAAGTTTTAAAGAAAGAGGACCCGGGTGGCTTAATTTCAAACCTGCTTCTGAAATCACAACATCGGATGTCTGGGAAATGATTTCTAAAATTTTTCAAAGCAATTCTGAAGGTGCGTTTTTTATATTTACGGGTAATATGGGCGAGGTTTTCTACAGAAATTTTTTATTCTAGGAATAAGTACAGACACATTTTGTTTAGGAGTGACATCGGTGCGCCTACCAAAAGGGTGTGGAAATGAACGCCGGGGGAAATATAATACATTCAATGAAGAGTGTGTCATGAGGAAAGGTATCGTAACGATAGATAATAAGGACAATCTATGTTTACCTCGAGCGTTAGTGGTTGCAATCGCCAACGCTAAGAAAGATATCGACTATAGGAAAATTAGGAGAAATATTGGAAAACTACAAGATATACGTGTTTCAAAATTGTTGGCACAATCAAAAATTCATATTCCGATCGAAGGCGCTGGGATTTCAGAACTTCAACAATTTCAGGAGCATTTGAAAGAATTTAAAATTGTCGTTTATCAATATAAAACTAAAGGACGAGATGTAATTTTTGAAGGACTGAGTGATGGTCCTAGATTGAATTTGTTATATCACGATAGTCATTATAACGTTATAACATCCCTCACCGCTGCATTTTGCTGCGTTTATTATTGTGAAATATGCCATATACCATATAATACTAAAAACGATCACCGTTGTGGAGGAACCTGTCCCTGTTGTCAACAATCTCCGGCCTGTATTAATGAAAATATAATCGAAATCAGGTGTTCAGAATGCACCCGTCGTTTTAGAGGTCAGCAGTGTTTTGATAACCATAAAATTTCTGGAAAACAAAAGAAAAGTGTTTGCGAGCAGATTAAAAGATGCGTGGATTGCCTGAAAACATACAAGGCCGATAAAACTCACATATGCGGAGAATATTTTTGCAAAATATGTAACAAGCACGTACCACAAGGGCATTTATGCTTTATTCAGCAGGTTAATGGTAAACCCTGTATGAAAGATACTCTATTTGTTTTCTATGATTTAGAGACTCGACAGGAAACAGTATTGGGAGAAAAAGTTGTTCAAGAACAATCAATAGGAGAAATTAAGCTTCATGAACCAAATCTATGTGTTTTCCAACAACGATGCGAGCATTGTATTGAAAAGGATCTGCGCATATGTGAAAAATGCGGAGTAAGACAGCAGGTTTTAAAAGTTAAGCCCGTTCAGAATTTTGTAGAGTATTTAATGAATCAGCGAAAATTGTTCAAAAAGGTGGTTGTTATAGCACATAACGGGCAAGCGTTTGACCATCAATTTATGTTGAACCATATTTTGCAAAATACAGATTTAAAACCGGAATTAATTATGCGAGGAACGAAAATTATCATGATGCAGCTGAGTAATGTGAAATTTATAGATTCTTTGAATTATTTTCCGATGGCTCTAGCCCTATTACCAAAAGCATTTGCCTTACCGCCTGTTTATAAAAAAGGTTATTTCCCGCATCTTTTCAATACTACTGAAAATGAAAATTATATTGACACACTACCTCCAATAGAATATTATAGCCCTGATACAATGACGACAGAAGAACGAGATGTATTTATTAAATGGTATGAAGAACATAAAAATGACGAATTTAATATGCAGCGTGATATTGTTGAATATTGTGTTAGCGACGTGCAAATTTTGACTGAGGCCTGTTTAAAATTTAGAAAATTGTTCCTGGAGGAATGTAACGTTGAGCCGTTTCTGGAGGCAACTACGATAGCTTCTGCGTGCAACCTTGTTTACAGACGTAATTTTCTCAAGAAAGACACTCTCGGAATTATTCCAAAAAATGGCTATCGAAAAGTTGATAATCAATCAGAAATAGCAATACAATGGTTGATATGGGAAGAAGATCAGCGCAAAATTAATATCTTGCATGCTGCTAAACAAAGAGAGGCTGTGCTAAATGGAGTTAAAGTAGATGGGTATTGCCCGGAGACAAATCAAGTTTTCGAATTTCATGGCTGCTATTATCACGGGCATGAAACATGTCTAACATATAATCGTGACGCTCCTCTACATGACGACCCCAATGATTCTTTAAACAGGAGATATGAAGCGACTGTAGCAAAAACCAACCGCTTGCGTTCCTTCGGTTACGAAGTAATAGAAATGTGGGAGTGTGATTTTCGTAGACAAATGGCAAATAATAGAGATATGCAATATTTGAAAGATCATCCTTTGTTAGTAAACATACCATTGAATCCTCGTGATGCTTTTTACGGTGGCCGAACAGGAAATACCGTTAAGTGCTATCATTGCAAACCCGGCGAGAAAATTAAATATATTGATGTATGCACGCTATATCCATGGGTTTGTAAATATGGTAAATTTCCAGTTGGTCATCCTGAGCTGTATGTCGGAAGCAAGGATTGTTCCGAGGTGGATTTGAATAATATAGAAGGCCTAATTAAATGTAAAATTTTACCCCCAGAAGGATTATATCACCCCGTTCTACCAATAAAACAAAACAATAAATTAATGTTTTTATTATGTCGCCTCTGTGGTGAATAGAAAAATCAATCTGAAGAAGAATGTCCTCATACAAATGAAGAAAGGGCATTAGTAGGGACATGGGTAATTGATGAAATTAAAGCGGCCTTAAACAGACGTTATAAATTGCTGGAAATATATGAAATATGGAGCTATGAAATCGAGAAATATGATAAACTGACTCGAACAGGTGGATTATTCACGACTATTATGAATAAATTCATCAAAATGAAGCAGCAGGCGTCAGGGTGGCTAAGTAAATGTAAAACGGAGGAGGAAAAGGAAAGATACATCGAAGATTTCCTTAAGAACGAGGGTATTAAATTAGAATTTTCTGAAATTGTAAACAATCCTGGATTAAGATCGCTAGCTAAGCTAATCTTAAATTCCTTTTGGGGAAAGTTTGGTCAGCGTGAAAACCAACCAAAAACGAATATAGTAAATAAATCAGCAGAACTTTATTCCTTGTTTACCAACCCCGCCATTGAGGTACACCATCTTCTTCCTGTCAATGAAGACACAGTTATTGTTAACTGGAGCTACAAAGAAGATGCTGCCGATTCACTTTTTACAGTTAACGTTTGTATTGCTGCTTATACTACAACTCAGGCTCGGCTCAAGTTATACAGCTACCTAGAACAGCTGAGTGATCGAGTTTTATATTATGATACAGATTCTGTTATTTATATCAGTAGAGAGGGAGAATATGATCCACCGACAGGAGAATTTGTTGGTGATATGACCGATGAATTGGAATGTTTTGGCAAAGGCAGTTATATAACAAAATTTGTAAGTGGTGGTCCTAAAAATTATGCGTATGAATACTTCAACGCAAAAGAAAACCAATTTAAAAAAGTAAATAAGGTGAAAGGTATACGCCTGGACCATAAAACTACAGAGCTTGTGAATTTTGATACGATGGAAAATATGATATTACACTCTGAAGAAAATGATCACATCCCCATAATTTCACAAAATATACGTCGCACAGAAAATCATGAGGTAATATCAGTCCCAGAAGTAAAAATATACAGGCCCCGGGCCGAAAAACGCACATTTTTGTCTGATTATAGTTCAGTACCATATGGATTTAAAAGACGATGTAAAATTTCAAAATAAAAGAATATTGCCAAGTAATAAAAACAGTTTTGATTTACAAAACTACTTGAATCTTCCCTAACCTTGATTGGCCTAACCACAGGTATTTATATATATATATATATATATATATATAGTTCGACCAATCCGATATCGAGTCAACAGCGAACACTAAAATAGCAGAGACCAGCTAAAAAGCAGTTCAGATACCAGTTAAAGCAGTTCAGTGACCTGTTAAAGCGATTCAAGGACCTGTTAAAGCGATTCAAGGACCTGTTAAAGTGGTTCAGTGACCCGTTAAAGCAGTTGAATGACCTGTTAAAGCGGTTCAATGACCTGTTAAAGCGGTTCAGTGACCTGTTAAAGCAGTTGAATGACCTGTTAAAGCAGTTGAATGACCTGTTAAAGCGGTTCAGTGACCTGTTAAAGCAGTTCAATGACCTGTCTAAAAGCGGTCCAATGACTTGTTTAAGCAGTTAAATAACACTGCCATCAATCAAACTTCTTTCTGTTATTCCATTCTTGAAGAAAGAATTACAGATCTCCAGATTAAAATTTGTATAGTCGCCTGTACAGCATAAGAAATTGGAAAACCAAATTACATTGGGTGGAAAGAGCCATTTAACAGCCCCGTTTTAATGACAGAGTTAAAATATGGCAAGTAAATATGCGTAAACTCTTAATCTTATAAGGTTTTAATTTTTACGGAAACTTCAATTTCACTGGCCTGTGATAATTATGTGTACAAAATGATATGGAAATATTCTCAAAGATGATACCAAAGAATTCAAAAAACAAAGAAATGTGTGGGCTGCTAAAGTGGATAACATTCTTAATACGAAGTCTGGTCGGCCTAATGTTGATAACGAATATATTTCTCAAATTCTAGAGGAAAACAGGAAGAGTTTTACATATCTAGAGGAAAACAGGAAGAGTTGATAAGGTGACGACGGAACACAAAAGTGGAAAAGTTCGCAGTCTGTGTCTGTGAGTGAAGTGAAGTGAACATCGAAAAATTAAAAATTCAAAGGTTTTGTCAAAACTTAAAAAATCAAAGGTTTACTGTACTGTGGTTTATTTACTGTGCTGTGGTTTATTACTGTACTGTGGTGTTACTTACTACCTTGCCACCTGAAATCAAATTTATTACAGGGGAAGCTACATTTCAAAGCTTATGTGAGTATTATATGAGGAAATGTTAACATAACATGCTCTGAGTGAATGCAAAATGTAAAATAAAAATCAGAAGCAATAAAAGTCATGAAAATTCGGTAGAAAAAGTCTGCGTACAGTCAAGTAAACAACAAAAGTCATGAAAATTCGGTAGAAAAAAAAAGTCTGCGTACAGTCACGTTAAAACTGCAAATAATATTAATTAAATTAAGATTTAATAACAGGTTGCGCATCCTTTTCTTTTGAGGACTTCCTGCAATCTCTTCTGCATAGAATCCGTAAGTTTTGAGATTTTCTGTGCGCTGATGTTTCATTCTATAATTGCTACGGAACTCTTTTCAACACATTCTTCAAAATACTGTGATATTAATGAATTCTTCGTTCCATAAATATCCTGGAGAATTGCTGTGGTGCATGCAACTATTTTGCAACTTTATAAAACAACCATAACCTCTTGGAGTCATTATCGCACACAAAGTAGTATTCATCACCTAATTCAAGTTTTTCTGCACTTGATTTTAAATTCCGCTTTAAAATATGTGTGTAGTCATATCAGTTCAGGGTAAATACGATGAACTCCAATTTTCTCACACTACCCTTTTATCCCAAAAATACAAAATTTACTTCTCATCCGAAAAAATGACTTTCTCCTAAAATTTATTTGGTCTACTAATGTATTTGTTTGTTTGTGAAGATAGTTTGACTTCGACGACTGATTCTTCTTGCGTGCGATATGCCTGTGTATCCCGACCTTTTCAGAGTTTTTCTAAAAATATGTACACATATGTGTATTTTCCGAATTTTGTATAGCGAAAGGGAAATGCTTTTCTAAGACTTTACCCTTTCACTCTCTAACAATACACAATTTGTTATGTGTTTTTCTCTGCGCACATGCCTAAAATGTTGCCACCTGCCTAAGATGAAAATTTTTGCACTGTGGCTGGGCAGCTTCCACAGATTTCACTGTACCTTTTATTGTATTAAACGGAGAATTACAGATTTTAATTTACGTTCCGCTCCCTTTGATAGCCTACTACATTGAGGAATTTTTGCTCATACTTTGATTTTTCAGTTAAAATGGATTCCACCTTCCAGGAGGAGGTAATGGGAGTGGTTTTTAGACGATTGCCTAATTATTTAAAGGTAAAGTATACATTTGAAATTATTAATATTTTAGTCTAATATTCAGTATTTTTAGAATCAACCGGTATTGGTGTTCTGGGGGTCACATCACTTTCCACCCCCACACTCCGGCGTGATGACCCCCCTACACACGGGGTACATATTAGGCAGGCGCGTCCTGATTTCGTATTCCCCTATAGGGGAACAGATGACCACTGCCACCGTTGTTTGGGTGGTAATACAGCATTAAAGGTATTATAGAATTGCTAACTTTTAATATTATATTTCTTATTTTAATTTTCCGTAGTACAGATTTCATCATCATCACATAACAACTGTATTTTCCGCAATTTTCAACGAAATTGCTCAAATTGTATAAATATAAATAAATCGTATAAATATCAAACTTAACCCTTTCGCTACCGGGCCCCGCTAAAATGGTTAAAAATTGTCACACATATGTGACGCTGGTAGCGAAAGGGTTAAAGCAACTTTTTATTTTTGATCTTTTATAAAAAGTGTATACACTATAGAAACTAGAGTCGGGAAAGAACCTTTCTTCTCAATTATTATTGGCAAACTAGTAGTAGAGTGTTGTTTGTGACATTCTGAGTAACCACTACTTCGTAGGGATTCCTGGAATAGTACTGAGTGGTTGGGCGATGAGCACTACATACTACATATTCGTAGAAAGGTTATACACTGAACTTCTATGTTTTATTTGTTACACGCAATTTAAAATTCCTCAAACTTTAAATTACCCACAACATTCCTCCAGAGGACAGAAATTCCCCGCATTTTGGGGGGAATTTCCCACAAATCAGGGGACACTGTTCGACATCCTCTTGGTTGTATTGAAATTGATACTGTCGTCGTTACTGCTGCTGCTACCGCTGTTTGTGTAGCTGCCCTGAAATAGTGAATTCCTCAGAGGGTCGAAAAATCACACCGTCTTTTTTCGAGTCAAAAATGTTTTTAGAAGTTTCTTTTTACAGGTTACATTTCCCCATTTTAGCTGTACACCGTTTTTCTTAATACAGTGAAACCTGTTTAAAACGGAACCTGTAAAACGGAACAACTTTCTTAACCCATCCAAAATTTGTTTCATGTTCATATATTTGGCACCTGTGTTAAACGGAACCTGTCTAACGCGGAAATGGAAACCCTACTCAAGCTGAAACTGTTATTCTGCACCTTCATAAAACGGAAAGCTCTTTATCTCATATGCGTTAGAAAATGTTATTCTATATGAAGAGGGAAGATTTTTTATGAATGTTGAAGCACTTCAAATTGAATTGAGAGAATACGAACAAATGTGTGGATTACAACAATAACATCAAAAACATTTCTGTGAAAACGATATTTCCTCCATCCGTTTGATCATGAAAGGAGACAAATGAAAAGCATGATTAATTTCTGGGAGAGATTTCTTGGAATGTGCGATTTGCTACATTTCTTTCGGTCGCACTCAATTCACAATGACACTTTTTGTCACTGCAGAAATTTCTCTTTTTTTTGGATTCTTTAGAAATATATATATAGGTATATATTATGCCTATACACCATCTTCTTGATAAACGCCTGGTTTTTTAAATTTAGTATCCCCTCTATAATGCGGAAGCCTGCTTAAAGCGGGATATAATATGGGCCCCAGAAATTCCGTTTTAGGCGGATTTTACTGTAGTTCAAAACCTATCAGAGTCACACCTATACAGGTAACAAAAGGTGTGTTTAATAAATCATCAATGTTGAACACTCAGTGAATGAATAATGATCTTTATCGATGAAATTCATTTTGTTAAATTCTTCTGCAATAATTTCACAAATTTTGGTTGCTTTAACACGATTTTCCTTTATATTTTCCATAATGTGGACTGCTTCTATAACCTAATTGCATAGAGCTGAGAACTGCCTCAAAATATGACTGATATATTTGTCCAGCAAATCAACGAACATGTTCATGCAAAGATGGCTAGTAAATTTTTGGGGTCGATATGTTCAGTTAAAGTCAATAAAATTAAATTTTATTTCGTTCAAGTATAAGAAATACATGTAAAAAAGTAAAGTGAGGGATTTTTTTGAAAAAACTTTTTCAACCTATATTATTTAAAAGTTTATTGACCACACATCCAATAATACTTACATGTAGAATAAAAAACAAAACCCGAACTAACATTAATGAATAATTTAATTCCTGCGCCAACTAAACCATTAAACCTTCCATGGAATGAAACTGCTATATTAGGCGGCGTAGGATGCTCCTCTTGTTCCGGATCAAACACAATCTGTCTAACTAAATTAAATATTATAATTTTTAATATAACCCTGAAATTATTTGTTTCTTACGTGAAGCAAAGGATATTTTTCTTTTATAAACTGTAAAATTAACATTCTAAGTTCTTTATCTGACCTTTTTTTTCCGGCTGAACCTTACAGATTTAGTTTACTTCGCTATAGCAAATTCCGCAAGAAATCTATTTTGTGTTAATGTTTGTTGGATTTTTAGAGGAGAATTTCTCAAAACACAAGGTTACATACACCATTACCACTTGTTGCGATAGCACATTTTTTTAGTTTATGATATTTAGGAGTTTCCGGTTTTCTGAGAAACTTTCAAACACTCACTTCTACTATTGTGAGATTTTAAGTTCGAGCCGTAAATATAACAGCCCGTATAAAATATAAATATGTCGCCGAGGGACGCTTTCGATAATAATTATAGGTATATGTACGGGACAATTAGTGGGGACGTTACAGATGCGAGTGTCGAGCAGGAACTACGCGTGATATTAGAGCAACAGCTGAACAGAATCAATGAAATTTACAATTTCCTAACTGTGCTACAACAACAACAACTTCTTTGTGATGAGACTCTAGATAATAGCGATGATGACCAACCCAGTGAGGATGATAGTGCCAATGATATTCTGGATAATAGCAGTGATGTCGTTGATGATACTCCGCATAATAGTGGTGATAGTGTCGATGAGGGTGGAGATAACAACAATTCAGCCATGGGGGATTAAGAATTCATTTAGCAATTGTTTTGATTTATAATAATAAAAGCACATCCCAATCTAAAATATGTATTTTCATATACCTTTAAAAACCTTGGTGTAAATTTTAACTTTCCGCAATAATTCTTTTTGTCCATCATAAGAACCTAGGATTTATACCCTCAGGGTAAATCTTACTTGCTAATATTGCGAAATCAACATAATCGGCCATGAATGCTACATCACATTTCAGAGAACAATGAAATATGATATTACGAGGTAAATAATGTTGTCTTTGCAGATTTCTGTTTAAGTTCTCTTTCTTCATGTTCAATCAGTAGAAGATAGATACATTTTTAGCTCGGTTAGTTTTAAACCCGTGGCGTGCGCCATATCAAAATGGGGAAAAGTCCAAAAACTATTCACCAGTGACTGTGAAAAGTGTATTATTCCCATTTGAAAACAAAAAATCCGAATTGTAATTTCTATATTCCGCAAATATGACCCTCAAAATGACGAAAGCCAAATCGACGGCCAGTCAAAACTTTCATGAGCTCTTATCAATCATACAGATCTACATTCATTCGGTCTGCGGGGTGTCGATCAAAAGCTCTGCTTATCATGCTATATTTTCGATTCATTCACACTCGGCATGGCCAAAAGAAAATAAAATTCTATTTTTAGATCGACAACCGTATTTATACACAACTTAAGTAACCTCGAATAAGCGCCTCGATAGCCCTGCGGCTAGCAACTCGGCTTCTCAATCCAACGGACTATGGTTCAAACCCAAGACCCGTCAACTTTTTAATTAACCGACAGCAAAGGGCCCAATCAATCAATCTACAGATCAAACATCATACCTAATGAATTACAATAGTCTATCGGAAATAATAATGAACTGTAGCCAGTAGTGTGAAGTCATGCAATCCGAGATGTCTAATCAGCCCAAAGGAATTTGAATTCTAGATGAACCCGCAAGCTGGTGGACATACGGTCTTATCAGCAAGATTTTGTATCGATTTATATATGAATTCAAATCCCTTTGGGTTGCTTAGACTTCTCGGATTGCATGACTTCTCACTACTGGCTTGTTGAATCCTCAACAAAAATACACGGTTCACCTGAAATGAGACCAAAGTTAAGCAAATAATTTAAAGAGCAATACTCACCCATTTATTTCCAGCGCAAGTTACCCACGGCGTAACTCTCCAACTTGGATTAGGATCCTGGAGCCAGTCGTCCTGTAAAGAGAAGACAGAACCACAAAGTACCAGTTCTTTAAGGAAAAAAACCACCTACCTGACCATGAAATCTTCAAGAATTGTTTTCTTGACCAGCTGACAACTGCTGTCAGCTGGGCGCTGACAATGACGTTACCAGCCCAGAGAATCAGGGAGGCCAACATGCGCGTAACAAAGGGCACGATCACACTAGATTCACAATGGAATTCCAAAAAATTACATAACTTATTATTTTCTCTCGATCGTCTCATTTTTTTTATGAGGGGGGCTCGGACTTTGAGGGAGAGGTAAAAGCTTTTTCACTTCAAGATCGGAACTGATTGAAAGAAGACGTGATTTCACTTTATTGTTAACGATTCAAGTGTAAAATTGTAACGAATTTATTCTTTTGTGAAATAAAAAAAAGGTGTAAAATTATAATAAAATTTACTTTTTTTGTGAAGCTAAAAAAAGGGTGATATCACTTAATGTTGTTTAACACCCGACTTCTCGCAACCCTTTATCTTAACGACAGACGCAAGTGGGGAGGCCCTGGGTGCCGTATTATCTCAAGGTGACATAGGAAAAGACCAACCAATTGCATACGCCAGTCGCTCCCTTAACAAAGCCGGAAAGAACTATTCTACAATTGAAAGGGAGTTGCTTGCAATTGTTTGGGCAGCTAAGAATTTCCGTTGTTACTTATATGGAAGGAAATTTACCGTTTACACGGACCACAAGCCTTTAATCGGAGTCTTCAATTCTAAAGATCCCACATCGCGGCTTGTCAGATTTCACCATAAACTTTCAGAGTTCCAGTACGAAATTAAGTATAAACCCGGCAAGTATAACAAGAACGCCGATGGATTAAGCCGAATCCCCCAAATAGATAGTAGCACGAATACTCAAGGTGACGAAAAATTTACTGTTAACACAAATTCTCTTAATGCCTTACAACAGACAGAAAGTTCTAAAGAAAAACCAACACCTCTCCATAAGGGAAAGTCTATTACAATTCAAGCACAGGTACACCACAGTATGGATTCAGAGGTGGAGTCCGATTTGGACTACAACGCAAAATCATGTCATGTAATAACACGGGCACAGAAGAAAAATCTTGAAAAATCTAATCTGCCACCCAAAATAAATTCGGATATAAACTCTTCCCGGACTACTGTTACCAGAAGCCCTGTAGAAGAGTGCACGGACTCAGATGACGAATCAGATATAACGGATACCATCCCAACACTCAATCACTCAAAGGTTCAGGCTTTATCTAACCCTGAAGAAATAAAAACCATACTTAGAGATTTCCACGACTCTGCACTTGGAGGACATACAGGTGTATACAAAACCTATAAGCGGATAAGGAAGCAATACAAGTGGAAAAATATGTTTAGAGACATCAGAAAATACGTAAAAGAGTGTTTAAAATGCCAGAAAAATAAATCAGGCAAGCAAATAAAAATGCCAATGGTAATCAGTGACACCGCGAAGGCACCATTCCAAAAAATTTATTTAAACATTGTTGGGCCACTTCCTACAACCATAAACGGCAATAAGTATATTCTCACTTTTCAAGACGATCTGACACGATTTTTCGACTGCTTCCCAATCCCCGATGCAGAAGCAAAAACCGTGGCAGATTGCTTTTATAGAAACATACTGCTCCGGTATATGAGCCCGAAGAAAATTATTACAGACCAGGGTTCTAACTTTATGAGTGATTTATTTAGGGAAACTTGTAAATTACTCAAAGTCAAAAAAATCCAAACCACCGCCTACCACCCGCAATCGAATGGTGCCCTTGAAAGAACCCACGGTCCACTAATAGAATATTTGAGAAGCTTCGTCGATGACAAGCCCGAAACATGGGACAACTGGCTAGCTGAAGCCGCATATGTACACAATAACACAATTCATTCCGGCATTAAAATGACACCGATGGAAGCTCTCTACGGCTTCCATAATCCCCTGCCCACCAATTTAAAGAAGGAACCAGAGCCCGTTTACAAGTTTGATAATTATTGTGCACTTATTAAGTACAAAATGCAAACGGTTCATAAAAAAGCACGTGAAAATCTTATTAATAGTAAAATAATGTCCAAAAAATATTACGATCGTAACACTAATGTGGTAAAGTTTCATGTTGGAGACCAAGTCTTCCTCCGAAACGCTCAGAAGAACAATAAATTATCACCCGTATGGACAGGCCCATATGAAGTAAAAAAGATCAACAACGAGGTAAACTGCACTTTCCAAGTAGGAAGAAAACTGCGACGCGTGCATAATAACCGACTAAAAAAGTTCTAACCCATTCACATCGGTAACTTATATAAAAGCTTTAACGAAAATGCACTTGATCAGAAAGAACTTTAAATTAAAAGTCGAGTTCTTGGTGAATGCTCTGACCCGAGATATAGTTTTAAATGAGTTACGTTTTAAGAAGTAAAATGAAACCAATGGCGTGGTGCAGCAGTAAAGTATTTGCGCAGCGTCCGACAGATAGCAAGTTCGATACTTGCCAGCGGTGTTTCACCTTTTTCTTTGTTTTCTTTTTTTTAGGTTACTTCATCTTTGCATAATATAATTCATTTCGCAATCATTGTTCCAATAGCTCCAAAATTTCTTGGCATTAACCTAGTTCTAACCGAATTCACACCTCACGAGGCGCCGCATAAAAATTCTGGCCCTAAGTTGTTTACAAACAACTTGTCTGTTAAAGTTGCAATTTTGCGACTGCAGTTCAAGTTCTAGAACGAAAAACAAATGGTCACTTGCTTGAAAAAAAAAACCGAGAGGGAGATTTATTTGGGTGCGGGCATTTTAAAACCTCTCATATAAACGAAAATTTATGGGTTTTATAAGAGGGGAAGGCTGTGTGAAGTTCGGCAAATTGGTGCTGACCAGGAAATAATGATGGCGGAAAGTGCATGCCTGAGAAGGGGCGGGTTTTAAGTTGCAATCGGCGCTTAGCAACAATCCCAAGTTTTGATTGGTGGCAAAGGAAAACAAAAGGGCTTGCGGTAACATGCAACCACCCTAGGGATTGCTGCTAAGAAGCGGATTCATTCAGTGCGCGAAACTCGAGTGGATAACTACCATTTAGTCAGAATTTCGAATTTAGAAATTAAAAACTTAAAAAATAAATTCAACGAATTCCCCAAACTAAGTCCCGCGAACTGAACAAAGTGTTGGAAAAAAACGCGATTACCCGAAAAAAATAAATTTAATTTCCAAAAAAAATTTTCCAAAAACCGAGTTAGTTTTATAGTGCGCAGAAAACAAAAAGGAAGGCGGATAAGCGGAAAAGTAGAAAAAAAGAAAGGGGGGAATCGGCGGAAAAAGAGAGCCTCTGTGGCCACGAGGGAAGACCGTTTTTTTAGGGAGAAAACGTGATTTCCCCGTCAAGCTTTAAGGAAAGGGAAGGAAACCTGTGAAGCTCATAAGGGAGTGCGTACAAAAGAAAGAAAAAAAAATTATAAATTCTAATATCCTCCTGGACGCAGTCGAAGTCCAAGGACCTAAGAATTACGCTGGGGGAACAGATCGAAGGCCGAGTGTATGGGGTTTGATTTGATTGCCTTCTAAGGCCAGTTAATTAAAGGGTAAGTCCGTAATCTTGTTGCCTGTGCAGTCGTGACCTTAAGAGTCTTCTAATTAAAGGGGGTGTTAAAGTGAACTTTGGAAGATGTGGTTGTACTTCTGCCTATGAAACCTACGAGGGAACACGAATATAAGAGAAGAGGGTCCAGAACTCTAGCCATTAAGGAATTAGATGTGTTTTTTTAGTTAACCTTACACCATTAAATATAAAAATAAAATTTAATGTCAAGAATTTGTACAGTGCGCACAGGAGATAAATGCGCATTTGTACTATCCGGTGAGTCTTAACCAGTATATTCTTAATTATTCTTAATTACAAATTTTATCGATATTTTTTCCTATATTCTTTTGCCATATATTTACGCAAATATTAATTGATTTTTAAGAAAGTGAACACGAGCTAATATTCTTTATATAGATTTCGTATAATGTGGTAATATGAAGTAGTAGTCGAAAGGATACAATTCTTGAAATTCTGATTGTAAACTTTTTTTTGTACAATTTGATGAATTTGTGTGAAGAAAAATCTTTAACATGAAGCTCTAAGTGACTTGTGCCTTGTTCGGTCGTGTGATTGAATTACCCTCCTCCCCCTCTCCTTGAACGCCACCCCCATAGGGTAGTAGAGTAAAGAATTAGCCGATGGCGTTGTGGTCGCGACAGACAGCTGCACGTGTCACTTGTGACAAGCCAGGAATGTGCCCAATTCTCACCAGCGAAGTTGTATAGAATTGCATTCCGAACAGACAAGACAACATACGGCAATAAAAATCACGGAATGCAATTGAGCAAAAAGGTACCGCCCAGCTCAAAAAGTTGTGAAAGTGCGAGCGAAAATTCGAGACGCCTCGATGTCGATGTGTTGGTGCTTAGAAGAAAGTAGACAGGAGTGTGAGTTGGCTGGAGGCGCCATTTTTGGTTCAACAGTGGCATAGCTGGGAACGGAGTCGGATTTCTGAAGAAAAGAGGAAAAGTTAATAGCATCCTGGGAAAAAGAAGAAACAGAAAAGATGCGGAAATAGTGCTAGTTGGTGCGAATTGTGAAGTGCGTTAAAGTTGAAATTGGTGAGGCCATAAAACACAACAAGTGATCGCGTAAGGAACTATATCAAGGAAGGCACGAGGGCGTACATTAGCTGGAGGACTCGCCTGAGAGGGAGGTCGAGCAGTCACTGATTGCCAAGAATAGGTGAATAAAATTCTTGTTGAGGAGATTAGCCAAGGTAACCCAAGAAAATTTTAAATACGCCGTAGATAGAACGAGAGCCCTTCGACAGAGGTGAAGCGGTAGAGCAGAAAAAAGGGGGCCCGGGAGCACCCAACCACATGCGCCTCAGGAGCAAAGCAACCAGCTTCAGCACATCGTCGGAGCAGAAGC
Source organism: Dasypogon diadema (assembly GCA_006980735.1). Lineage (NCBI taxonomy): Eukaryota > Metazoa > Arthropoda > Insecta > Diptera > Asilidae > Dasypogon > Dasypogon diadema. Next base: position 16,818 of record QYTT01095856.1, read on the forward strand.
AGCAGAAGCATGGTTATCTCCGTAAGGTGGATGGCACTTAAAAAAGACGCCAGGCCCCGGGATTGATACGTTGGCATCACCAAGTGTCTGTAACGTGGAAAAGAGAAAAAAGTATCTCGTGTTGAAAGTCAGTTAATCCATCAAATTTCAATTCTGTAGAGCTAGAGCTAGAGTTTTAGAAAACTACGATTTCGCTAACTAGGCTTTAGCCAAGTCAAGCTACTCTCTGTTATGAAACGTTAACAATGGATTAATTTCTTAGCCGTCCTAGTTAATATAACACTCTTGTTCGCTTAAAATTCAAATTGGTTATAATGAAGCTATTTTATGCGATTTTTGGGTAAAACTGCTGTAGTGGATGATGAATTAACTCACAACTGATTTATATTGTAACAAATTGTACAGGGTCTCAGGAGAAAAGGGCCCCGAGCCTTATCATTTTCTCTCCCTCTAAGAGCTTTTGCCTCGCCTCTTCAGAAGACAGAAGGATGCGCATATTTCCTCCATCTTCGGTGAAAACTTACTTGAATTGGAAAAAATTGAATCATCCCTAACTCCTCTGACTTTCTTGATTACTTCTGTCGTAATATTTAGCTGTCTGCTACAGCGGTTTAGGCTTTAAGCGCTAAATCAACAACAATTTTTAGAATTCTTTGTGCATTTTCGTATATATATATCTGAAGTACAAATAAGAAAAATTTCTGGTAGCAATTTTTTTTGAAATTAGTAGGTAGATATATAAGTTCATAATTCCCGAGATTAGCGGGTACATTTGGCTTAACAGTTTGCTCTTTTCGATATTTTTTTTATATATTCCAAGATATATTTGCAAGAACATCAGTTAACTTTAGTAAGACTTCTAGTCATCTTAACATGTTATTTAGAATTAAGAAAATAAAGTGGATCAATGTTTAGCATGAATCGAACTTGAGTTCTTGCTGTTAACCTCTCTCGACCGCGATTTATCTCTAAAGCGGGTACGTCGTTGGGTATGCCTCCCCTGATGGGTTGAGGCCTCCTCTCTTTCTTGTTTTCTTCTTTTTCAGATAGGGTATCCTGAGAGCATTAGTGCCACCAGGATACATGGGTGGATTGGGGCATGGCCAAATTTGGGAAGTCAACACCACCGGACTTCCCCCAGCGTCGCAGGTAGGGACGCGGATCCCCCAGCTACAGGTACGCCTTCTCTCTTGTTTTAATTGTTTTTATTATTCTCAATTTTCATTTTTCGCTTTTTTCCCGACCCTTTTTCTAGACCCTTTTTTTTTCCTGTCCTAATTCCTTTTTCCTTTCCCCCATTTTAAAACGCTCCGCGAAGGCTAGCCTGCCAGCATGCCGCCCGCCCTCGTGCCTTTCTCCGTAGTGTCTCTGGGCTAGCTCAGCCTAAAGCATGAGGCTCGCTTGAGTCCTCAGCTGTGACCTGAACGGCCTTTGAGGTAGTCCAGAGAGTGCATTCCATCTTACAGGCTGCCCTTGGCAGCCTCCTAACATCTCTCTTTTCTCTTCCCCATATGCAACAATGGGGTGAGTAAGACATTCTTAATTCCTCCCAATGCCTCTATCCTTTCTTCGTTGTACACTGCGGGCCCTCTTCTGTGCGATCCCGATCCTACCGGTTCCTACAAGATTCGTCAGTGAGCGATTTTCCGCGGCGAATCAGTCATCACCTGAGGAGGTTGGCTCGAGGACAACCTTGCCAAGGAACCTGGCGCCCAAAACACCAACGTCTGCTATTACAATCTAGTGCGTAATCTCCGCGCCGTATTATGTGACACCGGGACTTAAGTCAGCTCCCAATCAAGAAAAAAAAATTTCTTTTGGTTACACAGGACTATCCTATCTAAACTAAATCTATTTCCTATTTTTGATACATCCTACTTACTTACAAGCACTAAGCATTCTTCGTAAATCTTTTACACAAAAAAACTTAGGCAGCGGAGAAATTGAAGATTTGGAAGACAAAATACGCAAAAACGTTTTCAAGAGAATTAAGCAAAGTAAAATTAATAACTATTTTCAACAATAATAATATACATGATTCAGTTCATTTCAAATGCTGTGGAAATAAGAAGACAACTCTTTTATTAATTACTTAACTGACCGTTTATGAAAATTACAAATTTATTTTCTTTTTCCTCTCGCTGCATTTGAAATACTACTATTAAAATAATTTCGTACTAAAAGAATATTTTTTATTATATTTTTCCTCACCTTTATATGTACCTGGAATTGGATTTCATTTTAATGCTCCTTCAAGTGTGATGTGCATTAGAATTTACATTTTGATAGAACTCGATTAAAAAAAGGAAAAAAGCTGTATAAGTTGTATTTATCTCTAAATAAAAGAATGGTTAGTGACCTCTATGAGGTAAATAAACAGGATTCGCCTATTAGCTTTCCCTGATAAATGCCCGATTATGCTTACAATTTTGAAGAGGTTATCCGAGGATCACTGTACTAGTGTAATTTCAAGAAAAGCGTAAAGTTATCAGAAGACGGAATCTCACTGGTATTCAGAACTAACAGCAAAAGTTTTCTGAGCAAAGTACTTACCTTCCTCCGTGACCATAATTCAAAGGTAAATTAAGAATACCAACACATTTCACACCACTAAAATGTAATTATTCCTCCTGTGTTCATTTCAATAATGTTCCCATTAAATTGTAGGAGGCCGCAAAATGACGAATTAAAGAGTAGTAACGCGTATTTAATTTCCGTTAACACCCCACGGATTGATTACACCAAAATTAACCTCACGACACTTTGCCGGTCAGCAGACAATTTTCGCCGTTATTGAGTAATTTAAACTATGTCATAAGGAAAGTACTACAAATTATTTATTAAGAAAGCGAACTTAAGACACAGTGGAAAAAACTAGGAAGGTTTTTTGAAGCCGGTTTAACAAACAAATAAGTTTCTGAAGTCAGCCGGTCTAAAATCCAAATATGTGTCTCTTCCAAACGTCAAGTATGAAAGTAAACATACCTTGTTCTTCTTGTAACTGCGGCACAACAAGAAGGAAGTTGATAAGTCATGCAATAAAAATCTTGAACTAAAGCCGGCTTCGGCTCTGAATTAATGGAGTTTGAATTAGGTTTGTCCTAGCTGGGTTAACCAGTTCTGTATCTGGCTCATTCAACATTCAGATTAAGGGAAATAGTAAAATTTTGAAATATTTATACTAATTTCAAATAATGCCAACGTTACCTTACTTTATATCATTTCTGCTGCTTAAAAATTGATATTTATTTAAGCTAGTACTAGAAATTTGTAGAAATATCATCAAATTAATGCATCTGTTATTTACAGGGACAACCTTATAGATGACACCACTTTTGTATTACCCTTAAGCCTGAAATACAATGAATACGACACGACATTGTCGTCGACAAATTAGATTTTGAATACATGTGACGCATGTGACGACATTAGGTCCCCAGTGAAAACGTATGTGCTTACATGGCCTATACGTATGCTCTTACATGTAAGTATTACAAGCCTCTTACTTCAAACTTACAAAAGCACAGAGCATGTCCGCTTACGTAACAGTTACATGTATACGCTTTGTAAGGGGTCTAATTTATCGTTAACCTAGTAGATGGCGGTAGCCAAAACGTGGGTAATGCTAGCTCTAGTTCATATAAATTTCTTTTCTTAATAACTCCCAAATAAAAACAATATTAAATTTATAAGTCATTTTATTCAATTATAAGAACTTACATTATATTTTTACTATGCTTAAAAATGAGTGGTGGAATTAGTTAGAGTTGCACTTTTTCATACCACAATACTTGCATTTTCGCTTAATGTTTGGAAATTATTTAATGAAAACTTCGAAGCGCAACTTTAACTAATTTCAGTCATGGTCTTAAAATTAAAACACCTTGCAATTAACCACTAAAATACTTCAGAGAAACAACACTTCGAAACTTCACGCGAACCTTGATACCATAGCAAATGTGACGACACAACAAAGTCGACGACAAATGTTTGGTCAAAACCCGAATTTTGTCGTTGTCGTCTGCGACATTTGAGTTTGACATTTGTCTGAGATAAAGAAGTAGGAAAGAAAATTAATTTTATAAAGTGTTAATACACCAGAAAACTTTAAAAGCAAATATATTCACTTTTAATACTGAAATTAATTTCCGCCTGGACATATTTCCTTACTGCACCTTTCCTCAGCTGTTGAAAAATGACAACGACATCGTCGTTCTCATGGTATTTGGTTCCCGACAAAGTACGACGACAAAAGTCGACGACAAAGTCGTGTCGTATTCATTGTATTTCAGGCTTTCTTCATACGTCGGTGGAAAATTCAACACGCGTTTGAAGATCTAGCACAATATATTTTAACAAACTTACAGTTTTTGGATTTTTAGTATGGTCAGAATTTGATTTCAGATCTTGGCACGATTTTAACCATGCAAATGGCAGCTATATTTTTTATAGCGTCTTCTATAATGTCTTTATTCATGTCTCACACCTCAGTGCAGTATGCGGTATAGAGAATACAAGATATGCTCGGCCCAAGCTCTACTTCCGCCATTTTTGTTTATGTGACGTCACTGCGGCAAAGTTTTCCATGCATTGGAATGTAAGGTTATATTGCGGACAAATGCCAAAATTAGTCATAAATGAAATATGCTGGGGCATGCTAAGAGGAACACTACTGTAAAGAAATAAATGAAAAATATGTTAAACTACTCATTTAATTCCTAAATTACTAAAAATCTCTGTAAAACATTTGCCGTTGTGACGTTGCCGGCCCAATTTCATTATTCCCTCGAGCATACCTTGTATTCTCTATACCGTGAATGCAGTATAAAATTATCGAGCAGCAAAATTTTTCGCTGGTTGGCTTCGCGATCTATTTCATTATATGGAAAGCCGTACTCTGACATTGGGTCTGTTCAAAAATGCAATATTGCATAAATTATGCAAAAACTACACGTGTAGTTAATATATCCTCAGAGAGTTTACAATTTTCAAATTATACACAGTTCCCTGCCGTAGTTATTACAAAATTTAGAAAAACATTCAGAATTCTTCAAGTATAAAGCAGTTACCTACACGTGTAGTTTTTACTTATGCCACGCAGTACGGCATTTTTCAACAGGTCCTCTGTTTCAGGCTTAAAAATGACTTCCGGAATTCAGCACCATTTTAATTCAATCAAACACGGGCTGACGTGATGTTTTTCAGCTTGATTTTGGCTGCCAAATTGTCTATTATGCATGAAATCAAAACCCCCGGGACTATAAAACACAAGCCATGAAGTAGGATTTGCACATGTATGAAGTAGTTTTTTATGAACGCTTTTAAGATAGATATAAAGAGAAAAGTAGTCCGAACATGAGTCATCGGTCTACTTTCTCTATATTAAGACGTTCATAAAAAGCAGTTCATGTGTAAGTTGCAATTTCTGCTTCGCGGCTTGTGTTTTATAGTCCTTATGACTCATGTTCGGACTACTTTTCTCGTTATTCCTATCTTAAAGGCGTTCATAAAAAACTACTTCACACATATGCAAATCCTACTTCATGGCTTGTGTTTTATACTCTTGGGGGTTTTGTTTAAACACGACTAGTTGAGGTTTTTCGTTTTTATATGCACTAGTTGAGAAAAACGTAAGGAAGTTTATGGACTGAGAATGAATGTAATCGGAATATAATAGAAGTTGCATGTTTTTAATGATCTTATTGATCTGATCATTGAAAAAATAGTTGGGAAATTTAACAGATTTCTGAAGTGCAACTGACTTCATGAATAGGTTTTGTCAAAAATGGGAAACGTTGTTATAGCTTTTATCTAAATTCTACGACTTATAATTGCGGTTATATGATATATTATGATATTTATTGAATTTAAATATCAATTTTCAAGTAGCAAAAATGATATTGTAAGACATAACGTGGAGTTTTCGTCGCTTTAAGTATTAGGAAATTTTAAAATTTCCTTTGATCTGGATGCTGAACCAGACAGAGAATTTGTTCAGCGAAATGTGTGGGAGATCTATGAGTTCCGCCATATTTGTTTATGTGACGTCACTGTGGGAGAGCTTTCTATGCATTTTTTAGAATTTTTGGTTTTGTTGCCGAAAAATACTCAAATTTTATATGAATGAAGGATGCTGGAGTATATTCAGGTGAATATTATTGTAAAGAAATAAATGAAAAATAT
>QYTT01095858.1:8624-29781 GCA_006980735.1 Dasypogon diadema
GGTGGTTTTTCCGGAACCTCTGAGGGCTGCTCCTTCGATTGGCACCGAAATCGCGCCAAAAAAAAATTTCGAGACAATCGGGCAAAATTCATGGGCTAATGCCTAGGCTTTTTTTTGGACGAAATTCTAAACTTCACCGGATCCGGATGAGGGGGGGCTCAATAGAAAGGGGATGGCCTGCTGAGTGCGTGTACAAGATGTGGGCGGAAAAGACCGCCTACTTGCGAACCTAGGGCGATTTCAGTGAAGGTGTCCGCGTAAACGTCTGCGAGTGTGCAGTTTCGGTTTTTGGCTCCTATCTTGGTAGATGGGGGCCACTCCGCGGTGAGGGTGGCTTTTTCGGAACCTCTGAGGGCTGCCCTTTCGATTGATACCGAAATCGCGCCAAAAAAAATCTCGAGACAATCGGGCAAAACTCATGGGCTTCCTAGGCTTTTTTGGACGAAATTCTAAATTTCACTGGATTCGGACGCGGGAGGAATCGAGCAATAAATGAAAAATAAAAGTACAACCGAAACAGTTAATAGTATTAGACTAGGTGTGAGATGACAAACAAGTTAAACGTAAGCCACTAATTAAATATCTGCCGTTTGCTTAAAAGAATGCAGCAATGTTTTCCCCATCAGAGGAGAACAAGACAGCAAGCAGGGTTTTTGTTTTTCACTTTTTGTGAATATAAATGGGAATCGTTTTTGTATTTTGTTATTGCAATGATAGTAGTAAATACCTTACGGTCCGCAATAATATAACTTACTATATAGAATTATGGAATAGTAAAAATTATAGAAATACAGCGGTCATAGAAAAAATATCTTTCTACATGACAACCTCAAGGCACATACAACAGAAGTCACCTGATGAAAATTGAACTTTGTGCCAGAAATTCCTTCCACATTCACTACAGGAATGCCATCTACATACTAATCGCGACAATTAAGAATTTGGAAACCAAGTCAATGAGTCCAGTATCAGTAGAAATTCAGACATGTAATTTACTTTATCAGCAAATCTGATCAAAAAATAACTACTAAATTATAAAAAGGCTTTAGAATAAAAGAGCGAGAAAATAAAACGCAACCAATTGCCGCCTATTTGTGTTCCAACAATTTCACAGAGCTGTGTCAGTAATTTCCATGTATTTAGGGTGCGATATTCAAAACAATTCCCCATGAGAAATTTGATAAGGTAAAATCCGCCACATATTTGCTGCGACGAATAGGCATATCAAATGAATATAATTTGAACAAAATTACCTTACATTTTTTTACAGTATATGCGGATAATTTTAGCTCACGTCTTTCGTGTTAAAATGTAACGGACAACGCTTTGTGAAACAAAAGAAAAACAATTTTTAATGAATAGGTATACAGCGTTAGAAAGTAGATCAGGGACAATTCACTTTAGTGAAGTTTAAAAACTTTCTTTATTCTATTTAAAATGTGTCAGAGAAACTTTTTGCGTTTTCAGAGTTTAATTGCTCTAATGGAAAGCTGTGATAAAAAGAAATTCGCTTAGAAAGCGTAAAAATTCAGTAGAAGCATGGTAGGCATTTACCACAGTTCACTTAAAAATCAGCTATTATTGCAAAAGCCTTGTGCTAGTCCTCTCCATCATATTACTTAACAGAAACCCGCTGGGCCCTGTCATATTAAGCTACAAAAGATAGAGTAGTGCTTAAAAGTTGCTCTAAAAACTCCACATACAGAGGTATGAAGTTATTGTCATAACTTAGCTGGCTATAAGCCATATTTTCCGCAAGAACACATGCCATTAAAAGCTGGATACTAAAAACCATGGAGCAAGAGTTGCTAGGTAAGAAGAGTTGGACTCTGTGAAATCATTCTATGTCCAACGTTCTATACTCTCACCTCGAACTCCTCTCATCCCTACACATACCTCCAGGTCGTCCTACTTCTAATGGGAAAATATTACATGTGATGATTGCAATCGTTGTTCCTTCTTACAGCAGCCTTGCCTCTGATGTTGCTGCCGTTGTCGTGAATTACTCGCACATACAGTCAGGAATTACAGGGCGAAATTTAAGGCAATAAAGTGTAAATTTTCATTATGCCAGAAAATGTTTAGGTCATTCATGTGTTATATGAGGCCAGAAGAGTGTACAGGATGTGATCCTTTTATAGGGGTAAGTTCACGAAAGTGAGTAAAGTTTACGCTGCGCATTTGATTTACTCATCCATAACAGGTGAGCAGGTAATGCAAAGGGATTGGTAGAATTAGTGCTTAAGATACCTGATTTATATTCTTACGAACAAGTCTAAAAAGTATGGCAATAACCAATATATGTATATGTACCGAACTGTATCAAAATGAACCAAAAAAACAATTTTCAAATAGCAGTTGCGGTATTGTATACAGATAAGCTTTACCTTAAATAAAATGTAACAAAAAAGATATGGTTTTAGTATGCTTAACTTATAAAGACTTCTGTCATGTTCCTAGGCTCACGTATTTTCACCATCAATTAAATGACGGAAATAAAATTATTTCTAACTACAAATATTACAATTTATATTGGCATTATAGGTTGCAGTTATGTGTGCCTAAATATACGTTTAAAACAACATTAGGAACAAATATTAAATATATTAAGTTTAAATTGTAATTGAAATTTTACAATTACAAGTTCGTGGAATTGTAATTGCAATTTTTCAATTAAAATTCCGAGTAATTATAATTGTAATTGACAATCCCTAAACACTTCCAATTTTTCTAATAGAGTTTTTCAATTCTGACTCAAAAACAATTTCCTTTCAAATCTTAATAGGATTCTTTGAAACTTCTCACAATATGAATCCATATCTGCTAAGAAAAGAACTGACATAAAAAGTACAGATTTGCTGAATTCTTAGCAACACGCACCAAGAAATTTCTCAGAAACACAATTTATTTCGCTTATTGAACTTCTTTTTTACTTTTCCATTTAACTTAAAAATAAGAAAAAAGAAAAGAATTGTAATTGAAAATTTCCAATTATAATGCCAAGTAATTGTAATTAAGAAACTTTCAACTATAATTCTATGGAATTGTATTTGTAGTTGTAATTGTAATTGGAAATATACAGCTCTGGTTAGGACTTCTGTGCTACCAGCTTTACGAAGTATTATAAGTACTTAATAAGTACTAACCATTTTTACCGAAAACTTTAAATTCATCTTTCTCGAAATCTAACTTTTACATTTTCTCTAAATTTCTATGCAAGATAGGAAGAAAATTACTTGTCCTATAGACGTGAACTAAAATTATTTAGCTAAGTAATGATATTTTGTCAATCTATATTTTGCATACTAAAATGGACATTCCTTCATGAAAATTATAACCCTTTTTTTCAAATTTACACAGAATTTCACTTTGTATACACTTTTTTAATTTCTTTTTGGTAATGTAAAATGTTTTTTTAATTTTTTCACAATGTCGACATACACTTTGTCACTAGGTTTTTGTGGTGATACTAGAGTTTTTAAAATTCTTATACAATTCACTTCCATCAAGAATGATAAAAAAATTCCATTTTTTTGTGAATATCTATTATTTTATTTAACTTTAGCAGTAATTAGATGCGCTCGAGTCATGTTTCAAAATCTTCACCAGGAGTAAATACTTCAATTTGAACAATTATTTGATTAGCACTCATTTTTATCCAATTATTTTCTATTTCCTCAACCATTATTTCTTGTTTTATTCCTTTTCCTGTGCCATTTGCTACTTCTACTTTGTCCTCTCCTTCATATATATCACTATTCTTCTCGGCACTGTTTTCTATATTTTCCTCTGTATCACTCATTAAATATTTTTTTTCAGGTTAAACCTTTTTAAAATAATTTATATATTTCAGTTTTTTTATTATTATCCTCTTTGCCACATGTTATATATTATATGTTGGGGCAGGCCGGGGATTGCAAGTCAAAAAACGCAGCATGCTTCTATGTACATCATTGCTTGAACTTCAGTCGCCGTTGTTACGGTCTCACTCTGTATATAACAACTGGAAGTCGGAAAGGTAAGAAATTAATGTATGCGAGCGTAAACGGATTATAGAATTACGGAAAAAAGGGAAAAGTTTTCGGTAAATTGGAAACATTGTGAGAAGACGACATTCATCTTCGCAGTGGGTGGTGAAGAGTTCCTCAGTGTCGATCCCAATAGAAAAACTTATTATTATAAATGCAGTGAAAAAAGATCCTCGAAAAACAGCAGGAAAAATCACTAAAAGCATCGAACTCAAGTTTAGTAAGAAAAATTTGTGCCGATACTGAAAAAGCCGGAATTCATGAGCATATCGCACGCAAGAAGAACTTTATTTCAAGAATCAGTCGCCGAAGTCGAACTATCTTCGAAAACAAATACGTTAACAAGTCAGATAAATTCTAGGAGAAAGTCATTTTTTCGAATGAGAAGTAAATAGGTGATGAATACTACTTTATACACTATAATGAGTCCAAGAACACATCGGATACTTTGAGGTTATTATAAAATGTCGCAAAACAGTTGCACGCACTACCGCAATTCTCCAGAATATTTATGGGATCTACCAGAACGAAGAATTCGTCAATATGACATTATATTTTGAAAAATGTGTTGAAAAGAGTTCTGCAGCAATTATAGAACAACATCAGTGCTCAGGAAACCTCAAAACTTGCGTATTCTAGGCAGAAGAGATTGCAGAAAGTCCTCAAAAGAAAAGTATGTGCAACCAATTATTAAATCTTAAGTTAATTAATATTATTTATAGTTGTAATTTGACTGTACACAGACTTTTCCTACCGAATTTTCATGACCTTTATTGCTTCTGATTTTTATTTTTCATTTTGCATTATTATGTTAGTATTTCCCAAACTGTAAATATACAAAGAATATATAAAAATAAATTTCATTACAAAATCCACAATTAACTTGAATTTTCCTAAAAATTAGTTTCACACGGTAAGGTGTGCATACACTAGCCAGCAGCCTAAATATTATCTATTTACTGCAAAAAAATATATGCACACTATATTAATAGATTTTAAAAATTTAGGAAGGGTTTTTATTATTTTTTACTTAAAAAATCTTAAAAGTCACACCCAAAAAAATTACCGCAAATTACATGAGGTAGAATATCAGTTCAAAATCCTCATGAAAATTGATTGTTAAAATTATTTTTGTTCTGTATGCAACTGAACACAAGATGGAAACACTTGGTGAACGCAATTAAATTTTATTGTTAAACTCACTTCGAAAAACACTTAAAAAATGTCCACATGAATAAAAAAATTGATCGAAACATTTTTTTATTCACCTAGAAATAAATTTTCTGTTCATGTGGGCATTTTTCATTTTTTAGGGGCATTTCGTTCTGAGATCGAAATTCTGTACATTTTTGAAGAAAGTCACATGGAAGTCTAGAATTTTCGCCTTGGACTAATTCGGCTGGGCTAGCGAATCATTCATCTATTTTGTTTCTAATATTTCGTGCGTTAATTACGCATATGTTTAGTCCACCGACACGACCACCCAATATATAAAGCATCAACCTTGTTCCGTCCAAATCCGCGCTCTCGCTATTTAAATGCATACACCACAGAGCAACTATCAAAACACCCAATCATCAATTTACTTATAGTTCTAAAAATTGATAGCATAAAAAACTGTACATAGTGGGAGTTGAATGAAATAGAGATAAGAAAGTAAACTAAAACTAAACAACTAACAGAAAATTTCAAATATAATTTTAAAGAACTTGAAAGTGCAAAGAGTACCATACTAATCTAGTTGTCTTGTCCAGCTCCAATATCCACATTCAATTCAAACAGTTCATACAATTTTTTTCGGTTAGGTATTTTAATTGCTGCATTATCCTTATGAACTTTTATATACACCCATCTCTGATTTGACCACCTGTTGTGAAGCCGTAGCGTGAGCTATTTAAGGGAGAAAGGATATAAAAGGATTGCAGAATAGCCCTCCGTTTCGCATGACAGGAAAATCGGAAAACCTCTGAGGCAACCCGGCAACCCCGTTTCGAGGAGATCCAGATTTTATGCGAAAAACGTCATAATATTGAAAAAGCTTATGACCTGTGCATGCAACCTGCATCTCTGTGAAAACACCCTTAATTTGTAACTTGTCAATTCTATGAAATAGGCCATAAGAACCCTAAAGACTATAGCCTAGCTTGTGGGACATTCCGCACTGAGCGGGATTTTTTTTTAACGGTGATGCCAAAGCTCAGGGGATACCCTATGATGCTAAGCACAGCCTTGGCAGGAAAATGAGTATATGGAATAAGGGTAGTTAGGAGGTCGAGTGTAAATATCGGTGCACATTCTGTTCTGAACAACTGCGGCAGGGAAGACAGAAGATGGTAGTCTGTTCCACATTCGTGTAGTTCGGCTCAAGAAGGATTGCTTGTGTTTACAAACAATGTAGGTATGTGATTTCAGTGTCCACATGTACAAATAAACATAAAATATATATGTATATATGATATAAATATAATTCATCTCATAAAACTCTTCTGTACAAAATTGGCTGCCATATTGGAAATTCAATATGGCTGCCAGACCAAAGAGTGGGGTACATGGCTTATTTTCGTCTTTCTGACTTGGCATCTCATAAAACCCATCTGTACAAATTTTCAAAATGATAGATAGCTGTCTCTCTCAGTATGGCGGCCTATTGAAGAAGTGGGGAGGGGGATTCGCCCCATTTTCAAACTCAGATCTACAAATTTTAGCGAGTTATCGTGTATACAGACGGACGAACGGACGGTTGGATGGACATGCTTAAATTGATTTGCTTTCACATTCTGAGCATATGTATATAATTCATTCTGCTGTAGCATTATTGGTTCTATGCGTTACAAACGTTTTTTAAGAAAAAAATTTAAGATTGATGGTTTGGCTTCAACTGGAAAGACAGAAGAAAATTCAAAACAAATAAAAAAAAAGCGAAACAAATTAATGGAATTTCAATAACGAAATTGGAATGTAATAGACATTGATTACAAAACTCAATTTGATACTTTAAAAAGAATTTGAAAATATCAACCAGATCCGGTACATGTTAAAGAACAAGTCATAAATAAGTCTGTCTAAGGTATTCAACCGAATATAAAATAATTAAAAAGCTACTTTCACGACGATAAATAAGAATTTTACTTTTGGCAACTGAAAACCAAAGCAAATCAATTTCTTTCAAATTGAATTTTTCTCTTTATGTAAAGAAGATTTAGATTTAAATCTCCACTACTTAGGGTATTTTCATACGCACATAAATATATTTCCAAGAAATAGCCAAGAAGTGTAGATTTTTCCTTGTAGTACTACAAACAGCATAAATTAATGTTGCTACCCTTCCTTCACTCTTGACCAGAAGGAAAATGCTTTGAATGGAGGATTTTCTTTACTTGAATTGCTTAATTTTTACTCTAAAATTTGCATTGGACATTAACCCTATATTAAGGCACGCTTATATAATACATAACTAAAGTAGAAGGCAATGTTTTTACCAAACTTGAATGTCTGCATGTACGTTTGTACTTATGTTTCTCTGGTTCTTTACTTGATCTGTGTTGAATAAATTCCCACATACTTTTGATTTTGGTACTATATTTCTTAAATCCTGCTTTATTAGTACTGAATTGTAGGTCAGGATGTATGCCTTAGCGCCACAGAGCCAAATAAGAACTCGTGGTGTACTGAGGATTTTAAGAGGGCTATCAAGTTCAAGGAAGCGGCTTTTTGGGCCTACAACGTACTGACTTATAATTAAGCTCGTATTAAATGCAGTTTCATGATTAAGAAAGCCAAGTTTCGATTCGATCAGGACATTAGAAGAAGGTATTTACATGCCCTAGAGGCAGCAAAGCTTTCTGGTCGCTTGTTAAATTCGTCAAAAGTAATTTTACCCCTCATCTATAATGGGACTGTGTACAGAGACTCCCTGGAAAAGGTAAATGTACTAGCTACTAATTTCACCGCGAATTCGCACCTCCCATCTAACATGCAGGCTCCACCAACTCCCTTTGCGTGTAATGCTGATCAAGGCCTGCTTCATTTCCGCACATGAGATGTCTACAAATTTCTTGCCGACCGCCGGACCGGATGGTATCTCCTCTCCAGCTCTCTCTCCTCTGAGACAAATATTTCATTTATCTTATTGAAAAGGTATTTTCCATCATTATAGAAACTCTCCCATGTTCAGCCAATTCCTAAAAAGGGAGAGGCATGCGATCCCTCTCAGTACAGACCGATTGTACTTACATTAATTCTGTCCAAGGCCTTTTAAACTCTTTTTAATGCATGAAATACTTCGAGATATTCCTTCTAATATAAATCATAGAATAAACAACCAGAAGGAAAGACGAAACACTCGTAGGTTAGTTTCAGTCACCACTCTATTGGGTTCCACTATTCTAAGCTACATAAAATTTACCCATAAACGACATCCGGGCGCAGACTCAGCCACTTCCTGAATAATAGGAAAGCCTCCTGTGAGTAAAAAAGCCCAGTCCCGACTATAACTATCGTCCACGCACACTATGCTCACTCTCGACCTAATTACCCTGTCTGTGGGTAGACATACCAGCCCTCCCTAGAAGCGCGAACATACCAGCGTCGGCCGTAATCTCGAAATACCAGGGTTAACAAAACCACACAATCTTTCACACTCATGTTGCTATTACTAACTAATCTTACCACTACACTCATAACAACACCCAACTCCATCTTTAGGAAAAATTTCTAACTACTGAAAGCCTTTTAGAAAAAGATTCTTTACAATGTAATAAATGTCTTGCAGTTCACTGAAGAACTGAGATACCAGTGCGTTGTACCTCGATTTTTGGAAAAATTCAGTCACCCAACCTTTCCCCTCAATTTCATTTCTTTAGACAAGTTTGAGGTCTGAAAGGAAATCCAAAGCCACGTAAGTAAGTCCGGATTTATACGATGGGGATTTTCCCGTGTTACTACCGTCAAGACGCACGAATTAATCTATGTAAGTTTATACGATGGGGATTTTTACGTACATGTAGCGTATCTTTTCTTCGATCGACAACGTTTGTTTATGACGCATGAAGAAGAATAACTAAAAAAAACGTCAGGAAAAACCGATACAGTGAGTGGGCCTTCTCACACTTTGTAAACATAACCAATGGACAAACCGGTGTGTCCTGAGATTCAAAAGAACACTTGAGCATCACTCTTCTTGATGCATTTTATGTTGAACGAGAAAATTTTGTGTTTGTGAAGATATTATCAGGTGTGAAATACCCGAATATCCTTTACTTACATGTGCGCTAGTGTGCTGCAGCTCGTGAAATAGAAATATTTTTTCAGGCAAATATGATGACAGTCACGACTCGTTTCCTCTACCCTTTTGCCTAAAAAACCGGTTTGTCCAGTGGTCATGTCTACAAAGTGTGCGAAGGCAGTTTGGTAGACACGACCAATGGACAAACCGGTTTTTTTAGGAAAGAGGGTAGAGGGAACGAGTCGTGACTGTTGTCACATTTGCTCAAAAATTATTTCCATTTCACGAGCTGCATCACATTAGCGCACATGTAAATAAAGGATATTTCGGGTATTTCGCACCTGATAATATCTTCACAAACACAAAATTTTCTCGTTCAACATAAAATGCATCAAGAAGAGTGATGCTCAAGTGTTCTTTTGATTCTCGCGACACACCGCTTTGTCCATTGGTTATGTCTATAAAGTGTGCGAAGGCACAGTGATCAACTCGTGATGGCTGTTCTGCTTGTTCCCTCACTTCCCTCTCGTAGAACTGGATCCCTATGGGGGAAAATCCCTTTAATCTAAATTGGGTATAAGCGGCGCCGGTTTTAAGTTCTACACTTCAAGCCATTCAGACAAGAGTACCAAAAGTCTTGTGGTAATTTTATGATTTTACAGCCAGGAATGGGAAAATGGTCGCTATTTTACTACTTTGTCTCGACAGCTTACCACTTGTTTCTAATTTTCCGTGGAAAGACAAACGCCGAACAGATCCTTTTATAGAATCACAGATAAAAAACAATAATGTATAAAAATGAATTAAGAAATTCTAATATTTGTTATTTTGTCAACAGTCCTGTTCTCAATTTAAAAACACAAGAATTACCAATAACAAAACTAATATTCTTTTATTACTCTAAAACATTTTTTCTAGCGCCTTTGAATTCATACGTTATTTAAAAATGATTTTCTGGTGAAATTTTAAACAAAAAAATGAGACCCATTATGGTTACGACAAGGCAGAAATGTCTTCTGCAGGAAAAGTCAGCTTTCCTAGATAGCACATGGAGGTAAGAAATTCAATTTCCGGGGTACAAATACATGTTTTCTTTAGTCATATGGAACATAAAAGCGAACAATTACTTCCCAACTACATTTCATCTGTTATTTGAAATCTTTTTAAAGTGCTAAACACTATTATTTGCTGTCTGTCTCAAATCTAACTAAAATAGTTGTAACATAGTCCCTGTGACATGGTTTCTATTATGGACAGTATGGCAGGCAAAAAATGGGTCTCTTGTTTGAAGAAGCGAAGAGCAGTATAATGAATTTATGTGTAACAAACATATGCAAAAGGATGCTTTATCTTTACATATACCCGGATACATACGAAATTCGTGTCTGCTATATGCCCGCATTACCCAATTTCTCATCCCAACTTAGTTCACTTTACCTAGTGTACGTTCACCAGTCCTCAGTTCACATATCAAGCTCACATGAAAAATTTATGCGCCAAGGATAAACAAACACGGAAATAAATTGAAAGGACTAAAAGTGTGCTTTTGTTATCTTGGAGCTTATTTATGCTCTACATTAAGCTCCGAGAGTATACCGTGCGCTTTCATATTTTCCAACTGTTTTTACTCTTCAGCATTTTTGTTTTTCATTTTCCGGCTTTTGTCCTATATATTTTTAGTACACTCATACTTTCGTCGTATTCTTTTCATCCTTCAAATGTCCTCCATCCTTCTAGCTCTACATTTTCTTTAAAAATGTCGTCTTTAAGCCAAATAAAATAGTTGTGCCATCAGCAGTTTAAAGTACGGGGCAGATTCGTGAGATTTCATATGGAAAATTAAAATAAAGAAAAAACTTCAAGAGGGTGCACGGAATTTAGATTATCCAGGAATTGTGCACTTTTGTTGCTCTTGTCTGGTAGTTAACGAAGTAAAAAGTAAATCTATCTTTCCCAACATTAAATAAAAGTGATTTTTTTCTAGAAATCTCTTTTAATGGTTTTGAATTGCTTATTAAGGTTAAAAAATATTTTACCGGGAGCAAAAATGATAAACTGAGAATCTTTTGAAAAACTGCAGGAAAAGATTTTTGCTTTCTTCTCAAAGTTGTACCTTCACATAAAAAAGTTCCAAAGGCTAATTTTACTTGATATATATATACTTTACTTGATATATATATATACTTTCTTTCCTGTATAAGAGACAACACTAAGTGTTTATTTTATTTATTTACTTAACATTCTTAACTCTACACAAATAAGCTTACGCTTCTAATTATGTGCAGGACCCACTAAATACTTCATTAATAACAAGATGGTCATATTGATTGATGATATGTGTAAAAAAAGGGCAAAGAATGAAGGGGAAAGCAAAATTCTGTTCCAGCGGGGAGGTTGACATTTAAGCTCGTAAAATTTTGTTGGCATATGTTTTGTCTTTTTTCATATTTTATCATGTTAGCTTTATCTATCCCGCTCGCACTATTTCTTTACAGTGATTTAGTAATATAAATTAGCCTTAAGGAGTTTTTCGAAAGATCGAGGAAAAAAACAATTTAAGCCAAATACCTGCTGCATAAATACGTAAACAATGTCCTTCTATCTAAAATCATTACTGTGACTGTTTCTTCTGATACAGGTAGGGAGGGAGTCCAACATTCTGACGACCTACAACAATAAATTGTCTATTTTATTGAATAAATAGCCCGGATTTCAAAACTAACATTGCGTAGAAACAAAACACTTAATAACACAGTATAAGGCTCAACATATGGAGAGACATGATCATAGCGTCTAAGATTAAAGGAAAGGCGGACAGGGGTTACCCTACCGTGAAACTTAAAAAAATCGGTTTTCTTTTTTTCCTTTTAAAAAATAATTTAGACCCTTGAAATTTATTATCAGAAGGTGTCACGTAAATATCTGGAGTAGTTTTAGAGGAATAGTTCCTGAAGCGTACTAAGAAATGTGCCTACAGGCGGGGAAACATTTTACAACACATTTCTTCCTTTCTTTTATTCTACTTTGACACATATCTGAAGCCTACTCAATATGTTTTCAATTCGAAAAGAAAATTTCCTACAGACTGACCGTTATTAACAGGTATACAGCTTCAGATTCGTGCGTAACAGTTAAAGGCCGTTTATTGTTATTTGTGACGTAGTGTAGTTCATACTGTGAGAAACGAATTTTTAATATACACCGTTTTGAATTTTCCCAAGATGAAACGATCATATGTTGATAAAAAGGGTTCGCGATCAAGTGCCGGCCGTGCTTCTAGAAGCAAAAAAAGAGCAAAGCTTCTAAATCGTCATGAATTACCACGGGAAATGGTTTCCACAAGTGCTTCCATCAGAAAACTGAAGACTTGGTGAATTGGTGAAGTATAAGGTATATGACGAAAATCTGACATTCAGTGAATCAATTGTTCGTGGGCTTAGATTCAAGCCAGTTGTTAATTGTGATAACTGTGAACCACGATATATATAATAGAGGGTCTTTCAAATAATGCATCACCTGAATTTTCTAATTGGACCGAAAGCAGCTGAAATGTCAAAGGATAAGATCCGCATTTCCATCAGCAGGACTCGTAGTTCTGATACATTGCCGCATTGAGCGACGAAGGACTCGCTTATCCGTCTAGAAATCTCTACACAAAGAAACGGGCTACTGTATGGAGCAGGAATGGCAGCTTAATGGTAATACAAAACTGACGTAGCCGACGATTTCTTTAATAACATCTTTTGTTTACGAAATATAAACAATAACACTATAGACTATTGCCAGGAAAATCGCGAAAAAAATTTTTCTCTTGTCAACTGAATTAGATAAAGCAAAAATGCCCGGTCACGTCGTAGCAAATACAATTTATGATAAAAATTTATTTTTTTATTTCAGAACAATTAGGCGGTTTAAATCACGTACACCATCCGGATCCACGTGAAGAATGACGTTGGACGCGAAGCCTCATAACATCAACAAATATAAATATTTTCATATACAAAAGTGTATTTACAAATATTCGAAAACGAACAGAATTGTATTTTCAGTTCTTCTAGAATGAATTCCCAAAATTCATTTATTTTGGAGAAGTCACAATAGGATAGCCCCACGCAACGTTTAATTTTCTTTCCGATATAGAATTTAAACGACAAAAGAGTAGGTAAGTAATTAAAGGCACCAAATGTATACGCAGCCGATAGAGTTTGCGAAGAGATCCGTAGATGCGGGATACGATTGTATTCATTAGATCAGGGAAGCGTTTTATTAAATACAATTCTCAAGTTTTTTGCAGTGTAAGAGATTTTTATATCGATTTCACTTCTATAAATTACAATAGATTCAGATTTTGAGGCATTCAGCAAGTTTTGATTGTTTTCAGGCCATTGGGAAGTAGATGCAATGTTATCATTCATCTGACATGCAGCATCCTCTACCAAACGCAGAGGTCTTGATATGTATAACTGCAAATTGTCAGCATATATGTGGAAATTACAGTTATTAATGACTAAGGAAATATCATGAATATAGATGAAAAACAACAATGGCCCCAATATGGATCCTTGCGGGACTCCAGTATGATTATTTAGAAGACTGGAGTATATCCCATTACAGTAAACTTTCTGAATGCGGCCCTGTAGATATGTGCTAAGCAGTTTACGGACAATATCTGAATTGCATTGATAACTTATGAATTAAGCCCCATAATCCACCCTATCCTTTGACACTTTGATCAGGACAGTTACACAGCTATGTTCAGATCTAAAGCCAGACTGATATTGAAACACAATATTTTAAACATCAATGAACAAAACTATCTGCATATACATTAACCTTTCAAACACTTTGGATAAATAAGGCAAAATAGCTAACAGGTCGGTATTCTTTCACAGAAGATTTCTCCGCCTTTGGAATCGGAATAATTTTAGCCTGTTTCCATATTAAAATAAGAAGTATTGTATTAAAAAAGTAAGTGATAAATGGTAATGGTCTTGGATAAGCCTAGGCCGCAGGTTTTAGATTTCATATCGAAGAGCGCTTTATGAACATCATAAGGAGTTACTGAGGTGAAAAAAAATCTATGAATCTATTAGAAGTTGGAACAGAATGAAAACTAGAAGATTCATCATGACGGGTAGCTACATTCGATTAAAGATAGATTAAGCTCATGCAGATCTTTAGGAATATGATTGTATTTGGGTCTACCTATGCAGATATATTTAATCTTTTTGCATAACTTGTCCACTGAAAGCTTAACATCAAGTTTAATACTATAGAATCGAATCTTTGAGCGTTGCATTTTCTTGTTGACTAAATTTCTGAGATTACGAAATTGTTCTCGAGTTTCAATGGTACTGGTACGCTATTATTTATGACTACAAGTTTGCTAGAAACAATATTCTTCGCATACAATCTGTTAATATCCTCGGCGTGAGTCTTGATTACAAGCTTGATTTTGATTCCCATATTAATTATGCTGCTTCTAGAGGTAATTCTATACAGGGTTTCATTAAATGATGGTCCAGAAAGTTCTCTGACCTTCAGGTGTCCTTAACATTATATAAGTCGTTAGTCCGACGAGTTTGTTCAGCGAAGATTGATTAGATTTGCGTTTGGAACCACGCAATGATTCTTTGATTCTTCTACACCGTATTTTAATCTCCTGGGTATGAGCTCCTTGGAGAAGTGAAGTTAGGTTGCCGATATAGTTTTTATCCACAACCCCCTTTTGCATATCAATTTCTTTAGAACTAACTACGGTAAGCATGACATATTGCTTTAGCGTGAAACATGGAAAAAGTGAAACTAAAACAAAAAAAAAATAATAAACTCTTCATTCTTTTGGAATAACCTTGAACAATGAGAGTGAATTTTATCAACAGACCTTAATATTGTATTTACTCAAATAATTTTGGTTGTAGTATTTTTCGGAAAATTAACATTTTAAAATACTTACAAAATACGTTAAGCTTCATGGAAGTTTCTTTGATGCCATTTTTTACAAGTTCATTTGTCGCTCTACACACTAAAACCTTCCCATGATCCTCTCGAGTAGGTTTAAACTCAAGAATTGATGTGCTTACATTGCCGTCTGCTGATACCTAAAAGCATTGTAAAAATAAAACTGGTTTAAAAAAGCAAGTATTTTATGAAATAAGACTAAGGCTATACTTTTTGACTATGTTGTTGCAATTCTTCAATTCCCATCCACCAGGTGATTTTCGCAGGTGGTCGAGAACCGATGGCTTGGCACTCAATTTCATATTTTCGATCTGCCGACATTGGTTGACTATTAAAAGAAATGTCAACTAAAAGTGGTCGGACTGCAGATGGATTCCCAGAATGTAGCAAGAGAATGGAGAAAAAATATATTATTAGTATGAGGAAATAATATTATTTACAAAATTAATATAAAGCTAGAAATAACTAAATGGGGGTTCGCATTTCTTGCAATTCTTTTATTGAATTTTATTTATTTGCAAATAAACAATAATTATTAATATGGAGCATATTGCAAAGTACTTTAAATTCGCTTAAAGTTAAATGGTTGGTTGGCTGGTTAGTTGCTTCCCTCAAATTCACCCACACAAAAATTTGAGTTTAAACTAAGAGTAGGTATATTTAAATCTGCATTGCTGAGGGTTTGTATGACTACCAAGGTTCCTCATTAAACCGCCAAAGATCACTATGGTTTCGGAAGCATAAGCGAGATTAAATCCTTGGTGGAGATTAAATTCTTGGAGAGCAATTGGATACGAAACTCCTAAAGAGGGCGCACGTCGAAATAAAAATTAAAGAGACTTTTGTCATCTAGCAAAGTTAAAGGGCCTTCCTTTCCATTGGGTTCAGACGACAGGTATTAGGTCCGTCGTGAAATACGCTTCTCTGATCTGACAGAAATGTGGTACTCACAATTGGATGGAAACTACTCTGAGTAGGCTGAAAAGGGCTAAATACATTTGAATTTCCGATGCTGTATAGCTCTTAATGCCCTACTGAATTTACCGAAGTAGTATGTATAGTGAAAATTAACGGTTATTCAAAT
This sequence comes from Dasypogon diadema, assembly GCA_006980735.1. Lineage (NCBI taxonomy): Eukaryota > Metazoa > Arthropoda > Insecta > Diptera > Asilidae > Dasypogon > Dasypogon diadema. The sequence goes on from QYTT01095858.1 coordinate 24,922, forward strand.
AAATAACAGCATCGACATATATTTTTTAGTTCACTGTTTGCGAGATGCAATGTACAGAATATAAAAAGATTTGAGTGGGACCACCCACACGATTTTTTAGGATATTGCAGGCATATGTTTTACACTGATGGATTTTGGTAATATGGTTAGAGATGGGGCGGTATCTGGATATGTTATCAAAGGATATCCTTATCTCATCATTGTTCTTACTTTTATAATTCTTTAAATAACAATAAATTGTTAACATTAAATATGGGATTATTTATATGCAAAAAGTTTCAGTATAAAGACTTGAAAAACTGATGGATGTATTGAAGAAACTACAGTTATAATTGAACAATCTTCCTTATGAACTTGTGACAATCTATGTATTTTGGGAGGCATAGCTTTACACGCTCATGTTTTTTCTTAATCGAAGAAAAAAGCAAAAAAAAAATATTTTGTGATCCGAAGGATTGAATTACTAACAATCATCATTCAAACTTAATTTACAGAATACTTTGCAAAAATAGCCTTGAAGTATTTTTATAATTGAAAATTTTTCTGAATTTCCACGGCAATATCAAGGACATGGAATTGGTGTAGGAAGCAAAACTTTTCAGAAGGGCCTGGTACCTTTGCATTGAGTACTATTTCATTTGAAGCATTTTGATTTTCAAATGTAAACTTTTTGTTTCCATAAATGTTTCACCAAAAGGTACGACAACATATAAATTAATTATTCCAAAGTAAGATAATTTCCTGAAAGTAGCTGCTTGCTTTTCAAATACATTAAATTTCCGTTAAAAGCGAATTGAATTGAAAAGATGAAGGTGTCATTATACAACAACCTGCAGAACAATAAATTAACATAGGCTTTCGAAGGGAAATAATGAATTTCATTAATTGGTCCAATGCTTTCATAACTGACTGGTATCATAAGCCATTAGTATTGTGAACCTGCCAGCTTCCACAATAAATCACTTCTTGACAGTCCTTTAATGAGTAACTTGACACTTGAAAATTTAATGTAATCTCAATAAGTCGACTATTATCATTCACATCGCTTAATACGTTGCCACAACAATTGGTTAGCCTGTAAAATGGGCCAGCTGATATGTGTTTAATTCCGGAGTGAAGCTTAATTTTACCGAAATGGGACAGCTACAAAAGCGAAACAGGATTACCATCTGACAATTAGTATAGCCTTCTTGTGATGAAAATAGCAGGCATATAAGCATAAAATACCAAAAATGACAAAGCGACTTTCCTCATTGTGGCCCTACTCTTTAAACAAAATAAACTTCCTATAGTAAAATATGTCATACTTACGGTAGAGTTCTATTGTTATATTTGTAGAAACGTATTTTTTATGAAAATTGCTGGCTTGGCATGTGTAGATGGCGTGTTGATGGATGCGAGATAAATTTTTTACCACAAGTTTACTATTTAATGCCGATGGGAATATATAATCTAACATTGTACTTGAAAGCAGCTGACCATTCATTGACCACGTAACCGTTGGAGGAGGGTTTCCTGAAATGAAAAATGTAGTTTTAATTAACAATTACAAAGCCGTAAATTTTTTTGGATTAAAGGTGAGTTAGAAGAGTAATGTTATCTTAAAAGCATATACAGTGAGCCAATTTTCAATTCCTCGTATTTATTTTTCTTCATGTACTTTAGAAAGCCTTTTAATTGTATTGCATAATTATTTTTCATATGAATTTAAAGGAAATCTGGTACTTAAAATAAAATTGCACTTCAATATTTTTACGAAAACTATTTAAATAAAAAGTGCTCGCATTTTGTAAGTCACAAAAGTGTTGATACACTATTGTATTGTAATTCCCTTTTGATTTTCCTTTAACCGTAGATGAATTATCTTTTGGATATCTAGAAGTGACAGTTTCCGGACTTCGTGACAGTGACAATCCTTTCTTATTCCGCTATTAGGTTATTTTTTAAGGACTGCTTATTCGTTGCGTTGTAGCTTTTGACTTGAACCTTTAAATGTGCCCTTAAATGTTCAATTGGATTTAAGTCTGGAGATTATTGGATTATTGTCATCATAAAGCATCATATATCATTCATACCCATTTTTATAGGACTGGTTTGCATATTATCCTTAAGAATGTTTATATATTTGCACCGATCCATTACTCCATCAATAAAAATCAAGTTTCCTACACCTGGCACAAAAAGCAACGTCAAACAAGTAGCGATCCACCTCCATACTTAACAGTCGATTTAATATAAGGGTTTCAAGGTAAGTACCTGGCATCGGCAAGAGATGGCGCTACTAGTATTAAAACAACTCTATTTTACGTTAATGTAATCGTTCACAAGAATCCTATCAAATTTTCAAGCAGCTGTATTTAGTTTGTGAATGACAGCCATTTAAAGTACACAACTTTTGTGATTTTACAAAAACAGAAAAAATCGAATATCGAGTTCTGATAAAGTATTTGTTTTTGAAAAAACAAAACGAATGATGAGATAAAAGTGGAACTCAGAGATTGCTGAGGCTGTGAGCATCTCAATTGAACGGATGCAGAACATTTTAAGAACTCATTTAAATGAATTTGACGTCGATTTATAACTCTTGACGAAATATGGACTGATCAAAGCATACCAAAGCCCAAACATTGGGTTTTCTGTGGCGAATCGGTATCAAAGAAGTGCAAGTTGACTTTATGGGCCAGGAAAGTCATGGCAGAGTTTTTTTGGGATGTACACGGCATAATCCACGACGATTACTTTGAAAAGGACAAAACGATAAATGACGAGTATTATGCCAACTTATTGGTTCGTTTCAACAATGCCATGAAAAAATTCCATGAGTTAGGATACGAATTGCCTCCGCATCCATTATATTTATCAGATTTATCTCTCAGCGATTATTTCCTTATTATTATTTCTACAAATATGAAAGAATGGCTTCACGAAAAAAGATTTGGCTCAAACGATGATGTGATTGCTGAAACAAACGCCTATTTTGAAGGGTTGGAAAAATCGTATTTTTCAGACGCGATGAAAAAGATAGACTAAGTGTATCGAGCTAAAAGGATACTATGTTCTTTTACACATAAAAATGTTTTTTTTTCTTGTCAAGGCCAAGTAGTTATTATGCAATCCGTGTACATGATCTTCAATGCTTGCCTTGCTGCTGGCCTTCTCCAAATTTTTCGTGCACTGTCTGACGAAAAATATGAAATTTTGTTTCGTTTTTCCAGAACATTCCTTTGAAAACCGGAAGCTTTTGCTAACTGCTCTACCCCGCAAAGTTTTTTTTGTTAAACACATGCCTTATTGTTCACTACCAGCTTTTTTTCTTAGCAAACTTTGGAGCAGAAATTTCAGGATTATTTTCAACTTGCCTGATGACGTACCGCTGATTATGCTCATTCAGCTTATTTGGACGTCCACGTCGTACCTTGTTTTCCGAAGAATTTGTTTTTCTATATTTTCTTTTGTATTGTTGCAAAACTCTTCACAATAGTTTGGCCTATTTTCCTATACGAAAATTCTCTTTGGAGGCAATTTTAAAATAATTTCTCTTTCTTCTAACGTAATTTCTCGAGCACAAATAAGTTAGGGCTAGAATTTGGTCCAGGTCTGGCTTGCGCGATTTCTATTAGGGTCTGATCTGGTGCACATCCGAAATGTAGCGCTGTTGCGAGTCCGGGCCCTATCAGGTTAAGATTTCTGGCCCAGATCAGGTTCCCGCACATAGCCCAGATAAACTTTTTAAATTGAAAAAAATGCATCTTCCCCTCAAAGCCAATATATTTCAGATTTGAACACATCTCCGTTGTCAGCAACCCCTTTTACCACTACGCCAACCTGATCTTAAGATCAAATGTCCACAAGAATGTTGAGCTATGCTCAATATGTTTATTCATGACACTGAAACACATTTATGATTTCATCTTTCATTTTGTTTTCAAAAAATTCGTTTTTCATAATTTTCCTTTCATCACAAAAACCTTCTTTCCTTTCTCTAATTCAATTCCAACAAAAAGCCTTAAAAATTTTAAATTTGAGTCAACCAAAATACGAGACAAAATGTAATAAAGCTTTTTTTGAATTTCTGGCTGTTAATTGTGTAGCTTTTCCGGATTTCTGTGTTCAACTCATCGCTTCTTTTTCTAATTTTTCTATTAGCGGTGATAATATTCCCTGATATGGTAAGAAAAACTAAGCAATATAGAATTCATTAGCCCTTTCTTTCGAAGAATGCATCTTACATCGCTTCTAAGTCCCGTTCAATTTATATTGGCGTCCTTTTCTATAGCTACAAACTTAACAAATGGTCTTAAAGAGGTCAAAATTTTGAACTTCATTATTCATCAGTTGGCGAAATTTCAAATCAAAATAACTTTTATGTCACATATCAAATCGCGAATATTATTTGGACCAAACGAACTTGCTATGAAATGTGTGCGTTCTGGCAAAATTGTCGAAGCTAGATGAAGCACGCTTTATTAAAGGGTAGAATATAAGTGCACCAATTAAAAAAATCCTAATAAGGCATTTTATATTATGAACTGATGATCTGGCCCCGACGGTGTTAGGGAATGCCCTAACAAATTTTCTCGAATTCCTTGTCATATTCGCAAACTACGTATCTAATGTCACTTTAACTATTTCAAAATTAATTAAACCACGAGTTAAAACTTTCTTAAATTCTTAAATTGACAAATTTAATAAAACTGATTGCTCTAGTGTTAAATATAAAAGCTATCAAAATATTTTATAGCAATTTTGTACTTATTGAATTCCCTTAAACTAGAAAAGTCCAGGACGCAGGAAAAGTTGTTTTCTGTTAACCAGTGTTTTTTTGTTTTATTTATTCTCCACTAAAACATAATTTCATAG
>QYTT01095858.1:34017-45148 GCA_006980735.1 Dasypogon diadema
GACTATTATTTTCTGGAATGAATTTGAATTTTTAACCACTCTTACAACTTCAGAATTTTATATATGATCTTGAAACGATTTCACTTTATAAAAGAAAATTATAGAACGACATTGGATATTGGGATCGCATAACTACCAGTTTGGAAATTTGTTCCGACAACCATTGGGGGATCAGCAAACTCTTCTCGATTTGATTAAAAAAATATTTAACTCCGGAACCGATCATTGGAAGGGCTACACAGATTTGTCAAAGTATGAACATAAAACCGTAAATAATAGAATATAGAGAATAGTTGAAAGATATTAAAAATGAATTTATTATGGGGTGGTTACAGGAAGGCAAATTTAGCTACCAGTTTCTTTGGCATCGTCGAGCAAAAGAGCTTCAGAAGGATATTTTCGAAACCGTCTTGAATGATGCTAAAAACTTCATCCCAAAAAATGGAATAGATTAAAAAAAAATTAGTCCTTTTTAGGACCACCAAATTATATATAAAGAGTAATTTAAGAATATATGTGCTGTCCTTGCGGAAGGATATTTACCTTGTACAGACAACTATAAACTATCTTTAAAGTTTGGCAATTTATTATTTTTTACTATAGTAATGCAAGACACATTTGAGTGTATTTTATGCCCTTAAGAAAGGATATCACCAAAAAATAATTATATAGTACTCCAGAGAACTTCGTAAATCTAAGATATATATTATTTATCGTTATAAAAATGTTTGCGTTTAACGGGAAAATCACAAAAATGTCTTTTTATTACCACTGTAAAAGGACATATTTGGAAATTTGTTTAAACATTCATTAAAGGACCTTAGGACACATATTTTTACCTGTTTAAAACTCCTTACCCATCTCCATTCGAAAGATGTTTCTGTCGGCAACAGAAGCTACTGAGCATTTCAATAATTGTGTCGTTGGAATCTACATTAGTCAGTAGGTCCAGTTATAAAATTTTTCTAGAACAAATGTCTCTTCATCTGAACTTTAAATCAGTGACTACTAATTTTACATAGTTGATCAGCTATATCTAGCTGAAAACCACTTGGTGTCTTCAATGTTAAAGATAGATCAAAATAGCAAGAAACTCAAATTTCGAATTAAGGCAATGATCAACTCAAATTAAGGGCTAAGTTTTGAATCCGCTCAGAAGTGATTCCACTTAAGGTTTTAATCGTTTCAAATTTGAGACAGATCAACATTCGACTTTGATCAAGTTTGAATCCGATCAAAATTTGAGTCCGCTCAACTGGTTTTTCCTAATTACTAGCAAAGAATACGATTCAAGAATTGAAGATCTTGGAACTAATTCCTGCCTCTTTAGAAGAATATATATTTATGTTTTGTATACACATATGTATCTATAATATATATATGTTTATATAATCGTGTTTGATTTGGCTGTTTTTTCCGCTTTGGCTTTTTTCTCGGAAAATTTGGCTCAAAAATATTTTGTGGCAAATCTGCCGCTCAAGTGTTAAACTGCTTAGAAACGAGTCCGCTTAAGACTTAAATCCGGCCAAGAGTAGAGAGTATGAGCGGATTCAATGTTTGTGCGGACTTAAAACTGAGTGGACTCAACGCAGAACAGATTCAAAACATGAGCGGATTAAAATTTTGATCAGACTCAAACTTGAGCTAACTCAAAAATGTTTATCAAATTCAAGTAGTGCCAGTATTTTGCAATTACGATCCTTAATAGATGAATTAAACCATTAATTAACGATTCTTTAAAGCACGTGCTTTTGATATTTTGTTATATTTGTCTTTTTAAACGATTTTATATGCTCAAAAGCGATCATATGTACTTTCCCCAATTTGATTTGCGTAAAAAGCTAATTTTTGGTAAAATTTGAAAGATGAATTTCTGGATTTATGTGCATTTGAAGATGAAAATTTACTAATTAAATGCTGAATTAGATAATGTAAAAATATACTGTTAAAATCTAACGCTAAAAACTAAAATCGTCAGTTTAGGATTTAAGCATGTTATTGTTAGAAAAAAACATCATATTATGGTAGGGTAATCTGCGTAGGTTGGGTTTCGACAGACCCCACTGAAAAGTTTGCATATAATGTTAACAAAGCCCACCCAGTTTCTTCTGCGGTAAAAGCTCCAGCCCATAAGTTGGCAGAATGGCTGGCTAGAACTACACTCTTGGAGTTATATTTCAGGCAAAATTTTTCTATCAAGAATTCTGACGACTTGGTTGGAAAATTAAAAGATTTGACACTTTCACATTGTGCAAAACTGATTTCATTTGACCTCTTCCCCTCTATCCCTATTAAAACCCTAAAAGAACAAATTAACGAAACTATACAACGTAAAATTATTGATACTCGTAGAGCTTCACAATTCATTTCTCTTTAATAACATTATTAAAAACGTATTATGCAACAATAAGCTAAAGACTAAATTCGATATTCTAAAAAGCAGTGGTGTATATAAAATTAAATGCGAGGATTGTGTGGCTCCATATATTGGAAAAATGGGTAAAAGCTTGAAAATCTGATTCAAGCAGCACATCATAGCTGCGAAATACAATAGACCCACATTGGGTTTATCAAAACACCTAATAGAATTTGGACATTCAACAAGTATAAAAAATTCAGAATTAATACATAAACTTAACGTGAGCCCGATACTTGACAAATTTGAAATATACGAAATTAAAAAAGCCAAAGGGGATGATTGTTTCCTAGTGAATGACCAAATAGATTTTGCTAATAAAAGTCCTTTGTTGGATCATAGTTTTCTACACACACTGTGTTCGTAACCGTAACTTAATTTAATTTTATGTTATGTTATGGGTTGCTGTTAGGAATCTGTAATGGCTTTTTTCAGGGAAAACATGTTGATTCGGTACGGGTAAGATTTGAGTGCGAAGCGTATCGGCAGAAACTGTTCGCGACCTAACCGTGTACAGTTAATTATGTGAAAAGCGCGGCTAAGGAAGGAAAAGGCGTACTTTGTCAAACGTCTGCCCTTGAGGCTCGTTAGTGGTAATTGCGTAGCAGGGACGCACAGGGAACTGATGGCGATAGAAAGTCAAAAGAAGAGTGAGGAAACCCTATGCATTTGCACAAAAACTCCCTATTACTTTTATTGCTGTTATAAAAGTGTCAATTTCTCCGCCACCAAGCTATAGGGTTCCTAGTGATTCTTTTTTCGAAGGAAGTAGCCACAGTAAGCCTAGTCCACTTTATATGCGAATTAAAACTTACTTTATACTATATTATTTTCTTCAAAAATTCATGTAGAATAAAATAGGCTGAACTTAAAGTCCTGGGGCTGTTTAAAATTGCAACTTCTACAGTCGACTGCAATTTCTATGCGTAAATTTAAGTATAGGACCTGTTCAAAAATGCATGTTTTGCACGTGTTCATTATGAAATATTTTTAGGATTTCTATAGTATTTAAAAGAGAGTATCCCCTTTACATGAATCCCCATATCCGCATTAAAAAAATTGTTCTCCATATATATTAACTACACGTATAGAAATTGCAGTCGACTGCAGAAAATACATTTATGAACAAACCCATAATGTAGAATAATTTTTATAATCGTTGTAGAGAAAACTATGTAAAAGAAGTAATCTTTGTTAAATTATTTTCGAGAAAAAATCATTATTTACATAGTTAACTACACCCATAGAAATTGTAATTGTCTGCTAAAACGAAATCTTGAACAGGCCTATACTATGCAATTATGTTACAGGCTTGGATGGCAAAATCTTTAAATGTGCATAAGAAGTACAATTCGTACTTCATTTTACATTCCTTCTTAAGAGAATATGAAAAATTATTTCATACAACTCGCTTTGTCGCCATCTGTACAAGATCTATGAAAGAAACTAAGATATCTTTTAAATGGTTAAAGCCTTAGAAAACTAAAATATTTCGGTCTTTTCTAATAAAATAAACAACATATAAATTTTTTCGTTCAAAAATTCGCCTTTTCTAAAATTTGGTTTGATTCACAACATCCACACCAAGTCAACCGAAGAACTTCAAAGCTTCATTCGCTCTCTGTATCTTTGAGGTTGTTACGTATGCGCTGTACAACATGTAAACGAATAAAGTTTTCAAGTTCATCGCTTGACTTGGTATGAAAGTTGCAAACTGAATCGAATCGATGTATTGCATACCTATCGGCAACAACACCAAGTATGTTACGTGTGAATGCCATCTTTCAGTTATTTCCCGTACAAATTAAACATTGTGGCATCATGAGAAATTGATGTTTCTTTGTCTCTTTTAATTTAATAGATCCTTAAAATTAAATTCGAATTTAATTTGAGTCTATAGCCATTCATTTCTGCATCAGTCCAACTTAACTGAGTTACCCAGGAACGTAACCCCAAGTGATTTGAATTGGGTTTGAATATTGGCGCAGGGGTATAGCTTTCTCTCATAAAAAGCTCCTTTGAATGAAAAATAGTAAAATTGCTAGTATCTAAGAATTGCGACATGGTCTAAAAAACTTCATATAAAAAAAACGTGGTCGGTGGGAACACAGAGCTTTCTTTGTATCCGAGTTTGTGAGAGTAATCGGGAGAATTTTCGTAAAATGCGAGCGAAACTTTTAAACTCTATTTACATTATCATGATATATAGTGGGTGTTAAATTATTTGTTCGATTTTATATTCGTTTTATTCATGTATATCTTTTCCCTGTCGTACGACAGGAATTTTCTTGGGAATTTGATCCTTAAATCTGTTTTGTTTAGATTTAGACTTCACAATTTAATTTAGTATCAGTGCTTCCAAAGAAGTAGACAAATCAGGAAAATCTACTATAAGCCTACATCAACAAACCAGTACATAATTAAATCGAAATCGAAAATCGGATAGAAGATCGCAGTGTCAAACACTATTGCACGGGTTATATCGATAAAATTGACCACAAATCCAAAAATAATCCCTAAGTTGGGAAGTGGAGTGGAAAGCATTATTAAGAATAAAATTAGCGATTCGACAATAAAAGGAAAGGCGGCTAATATGGGCGTGTTCCAACAAAAAAGCCATACATAACTGCCGCCAAGAGAAACGAAAGACATGAATTCGACAAAGCTTTCAAAAATCAACTTCTGGATGGACGTTTTGTTTGAAGATTAAAACAAATATAATTTTTTCAGATCAATTGGACAACATTTTGTATGGAGAAAAGCAAATCAGGCAAGAAAAAATTAATTTTGACAAATAAACATGATGGCGGATCAGTTCTCGTTTGGGGTTGTTTTGCTGCTAATGGAGTTGGAATTTTAATATTCATAAATGATACCATGTATCAATATCTCTATTTAATTATCTTAAAAGAAAATTAAGGACTGAAAAAGTGGGGATTTTTAGCGCTTTCATTTCTATGGAGATAACGATGCTAAGTATGCAACATAAAATTGCTGTCTTTGGGCTATATATATATATATATAGCTATCCATATGTCATTAAATCACGTGCTCAAATCCCCGACTTCAACCACATTGAAAATTTGTGGGCGGAGTTTGAAATATGGACACGGCAGAAGGAAATAAACAGCTGCGCTTCACGAGGCCCAACTTTGCTAGAAGAATGGAACAAAGTTCCTCTTGATCTTGCTTTGAAGTTGACGAACAGTTTAAATTCTGTAAAACAATGAAACCGAACAACAAATTTTGCAGGATATGAATTCATCAAATTTCTACAAGATCCTATTTATTTAAAACAAACAAAAAATATCTGAAAATATTTGTGTTATTATGTCATTTCATTTTTATATGTGAACCTCTTTCAAATCTGTAGAATATATTTTCTTTTCAAATTAATATTGCGACCTTCATTTGAATATACAGCAGTCGAACGAATAATTTTGACACTCACTATATACAAACTACGCATAGGTATACAGCAATTTATGCATTATATAAAAATTGAGTTTTCAAGTATTTCGGCCAGACTGCACTTAAATTTAAGTGACGACTGTAATTTAAAAAAAAAAAACTTAGTAATAATGAACGAACTTACCAACGACTTCTAAATTGACGTTACTATTCCTAGTTTGTGATAATTTAAAGTCTACTCTACATCTGAAATTCCCTGCATCCTTTTCCTGTTGGCATAAATTATTATATTTATTCATAACAATTATTTATAAAAAGAATGACTCACCAAAACTGGATTTACAATCAATTCAGCTGGCTCCCTAAGTGTCCTAAAAATCGCTCTATTTTCAAGAACTTCTTCATCCCGCCAGTGGGAAGGTGTCCCCGCATGAGCGCCTCTTGTGTCATAACTTTAAATTGGATTGTGGGAAAACAACAGTAAAGGATGAAAAAGGGAAAAGAATAAAAAAATTGAAATAAATGGTAAAGAGGTATTAAAGTGGATCTCATTTATCACAATAATTTCGACACCTCCATCAATAATCTGTCAGCTCCTTTTTTTATCGCGGTATTTAAGGTATTTTCTTTCGAAAGTCTGAAACATTACTCACCTGTATATGGGAAGATTGTTTTTGTACCAAACTACTAGAAGAACTTGATCATTGGGCAAGTTTGACGATACATCACACTTTATTTGAGCTGTTCCATTGACCAATACTCTCAGGATTTCACCGTCTGCAAAGATGAGAAAGAAGCATTTTTAGTTCTGTAATCAGTAAATAATTGGGAAACGAAAATAAATGGGTTTCAGCTAAATGTCGGGGTATCCTTCTTTCTCAATGAAATGGAGAATATTAAGGAATTATTTTTGCTTATATTTTCATCATTTTCTTACTTCGTATATTGCAGAAAGCTAATGGATAAGTTAAACAGCTATTACCACAAATCAAGTGGACATATATAAAAAATTATAACTGTAGGAGTGATTAATTAGTAAATATAGAAGTGAATTTAATTAATAAACTAGATTTTTATCTTAGTTCTTTCAAAGATAAGCGTTCGAAAGTACTTTTAATTACTCGCAATTGTTATGAAAATTAGATGCGTAACAAGGGACGGGACACGCCAACTTTTCCAAATTACCAACACCTGACTTACTTTATAGATATGAACATAATGTAAATATATCGGTTTTTTAGCTACATGTGTGATTTGTGGTGGGGGCGATTTTTTCGGAGTCGCCGAGATCGCGCCAAAAAAATTTCCGACCAATTCGAGCAAAATTCATGGGGCTAGGCATTTTTTTGGGCGAAATTCTAAAGTTCGTCGGATCGAAGGGCGGAAGGGCGCAGTCGAAAGGAGATGGCCTGCTGGGTAAGTGTATAAAATTTGGGCGACAAAGACCGCGTATTCGGGGACTACATTAATTTGCGTGAAATCGCCCAGAAAGACGTCCGCGAGTATGCAATTTTGGTTTTTGGCTCATATCTCGGGAACCAAGGGGCGGTCCGTGGTGGGGGCAATTTTTTCGGAGCCTCTGAACTCCGCCCTCTCTACTGACGCCGAAATCACACCAAAAAAATTTCCGATCAATTCGAGCAAAATTCATGGGCTATAGCCTAGGCATTTTTTGGGCGAAATTTTAAATCTCATCGGATCGGAGTGCGGGAGGGCGCAGTCGAAAGGGGGTGGCCTGCTGGGTAAATGTACTAAATTTGGAGGGAAAAGACCGCGTATTTGGGGAGAAGCGCAGGAACACCAAACAATCTTTGTGGAAGTTACACTTTTGTTGGATAGTTTGATTACACCTTTACTGAATTAGATTAATTAATTGTCAGAAACCCTATGAGCATTATTAATACATTGCAGGCGAGTGCCTTTCTATACAGGACTGTAATCACTATTTATTAATTTCTAAGCCCGTTTTTTTCTTCCATTTTATTTTGACTATTTTCGTTTACATCAGACACTATCGATAATATTTCGATTGATACAGGTGTAAGTGTAATATAAGGCCCGGGAATTATTTATAACTTCTGTAGGTAGAAAAATTGCAAAATTACATACACATAACACGTATAACTCTTGGAAAAGTTTTAAGCACAAACATTCCGGAAACTTAACCCCATAACTTAGGCTCAAAACCATACCACCACATATCTCTTTTTCAGGCACTAAAAATTATACTGAACGTGTTTGGTATGGATCATGATGTATAAACCACAAGATGCGTATAACATCTAAAAATTAACGTTGAACGTGTTGTCTTCGCTACGGCTCCCTTGACAACCGAGGTTGGGTAGATGTTCACAGATTTTTCTCTCCTCGACATTTTCTTGTGGTAAAAGGGGCACGTGCGCTTTTACGTTATTTTCAGTTTGAACTTTGTGCTGAGCCAAAATTTTAGAACTTTGCCTTTTTCGTATGAAAATATTCTGCCTAAGGGGAATTCATCAGGCACGTTTGCAATATTCTTGTATACCAATAGAACATCACAAAGGACACGCAAATATATGAGAATATTGAAAGCTAAAATATGCGTAAAGTTACGAACAAAGTTGCTAGAACATATTTTCATGAAGTTTCCAGATTGCTTTCATGCCTTACAACAAATCACGCTATTGTGAGGATAATTTCCTCGCTGTTTTCAAAATATTTCCTCATATGTCAAGTTTCAGATGTAAAGATAAATATTAAAATTGTTTTTGTTCCAAAATTTTCCAAGGATTTTGTGAAGAATTTTTTAAAAACAAGGAATTGTAAGTAAATAAATCTAAAATCTTTGAAATATTATCAGATAAGTTCTTGACTTAAAGGTAAGGTAAGAGATAAAAATCTTGAATAATAAAAACGTTAAGAAAACATGTATTTACTTAGATTTAATATTGCTTATGGATGCTTACATATGTATATCTTTAAAATTTAAAATAAGAAGCAGATTATATAGGTTTCGCATTCCAAATTCACCCTTACGCAAATTAAATTCAATCTTTTGCAAATCAAATTCAACCTCTTGTAAATTGAGTTCACCCTTTTGAAAATCGAATTCACCCCCATAAAAATAAAATTTTGTTTTTTAAACTTTTGATAAAAGAATTGGATGAAATGCACATTGTTAAAAAGTTTACAATTTTATTTATTTCAAAAATAATACCCATGACGTAGTCCAACGTCATTTCAAATTTTTTTAGCTGAATGTTGATAACGTAGTCCTACATCATGTTAAATAAATTATTTAGAAAAATGCCTGTCATCTGTTGATCAGAGAGCGTAAGTGGCATAATTTAACATTTATTTGGTGTGTAAGTAAATCCACATTATGTTGACAATTTACTGAGTCCTCCACCCTCCCCTAGCCCGCCAAAAAACCGTCAGGTTCCCATGTATTTGCTGCGATTTTCTTCTGAGATTACTTCAATGATTGTTGTCGTTAATCTAGAGGAAGAGTTATTAGTTTTGGACAAGTTTCAACAAAATTCAACTTTTTCTATAAGTATATTCTCCAACGACAAAGCCCACTGAAAAAGTTTTTTCAAAAATATGTCAACTGACCCTACAAATCATGAACGTTTGGTGAATGTAATTGTTGGCTCTGTTGCAAATGCTACATCTAAAAATTGTTACATTTCTTACATGAAAATCTACAGGGTGATTTAGATCAAGGTACCGCAGGGTATACCACGTGATTTCTTAAAGTGAGCTGACAAAAAAATCGTTCCATTATGTCAGTTGATCATGAAAATTAACCAAAGTTCCAATCGGTTTGACTAAGCGTCACTTACAACAAGTGTCTGGTCCGGATAGTCAATAAAGTTGATTTGGTGTTTCCTCCTTGGAGATTTTATGATAATGTGTTGCCTACTTTGCCCTCTATCACCTGAAACCTTTTGCTGCAGAGTTTTAAGTTACAAAAACAAGCGTATCCATACTTTTTTTGACGCATTCGACACATTACTTTTTTGAAACGATGATTTCTTTTCCATATGATGGAATTGAAGCAATCCTTTGAAGGTTTTACTGTCGCCATCTCCAATATATGTTGTATCATAAACTCCGTGCAAATTTTCTGATCGTTGAAACATTTCAACGACTGCATGAACCTCCATTTTTCCAAGTACTCCCAACGTAATTAATTAAGCCATTTATTTTGACAGTGGGGTAAGTCATATTTTTCAATTTTAGCAAAAATCTATGTACAAGGATAATTTAAGCTGTTTCAAATAAAATTTTACTATGGTTGCAAAAATGGATTTACCCCACTTTCAAAATCAACGGCTCAATTATGCATACATTTTGATGCTATTCCTGCCACAAATCGTACTCAATTGTTCCTCATTTAGTTTTCCAAACTGAATAAGATCAACAATAACTACATTTCATCACTAAATAGATGACTTTATTACTATATTTTCCAATTAGAGTAGCAACCAAATAATACAGAATACCCTCGTTTACATCACGTAACATTACCAGATACCGTCTGGTGTCATTCCTCACATCCTGCTGAAAAATTCATTTGAATTTCTTTCTGTACAACATTATTTTTACTCAAACCAACAAACACGAACCGTTGGTTCATTTTATAAGATCTACCTTCATATAATTTGAAAACTTGAAGGAACATATGTTGTACAGCATTGACACTCTGGGGCCTATTGCGGATGATGTCTGCCGGTATTCGATCAACTTTCGATTTAAATTTTAGTAAGTTCGTCTTAAATTTTTCGAATATTATTTAATGAATCGAAGACTGTTTAAATTATCATAGATAAAAATTCGTTTTTTGGCTTGGAGGATGCTTCTGGTATCTTAGAAATTTGTATTCGTAAATTGATCGAATAGCGATAATCGTTAACCACAATAAGGGCCTCTATTGCTAATTTGAATTCCAGACTTTTTCGTTTTTCTTCACAAAACGCACACCTTCTCCACACTTTTTACATTTAACTAATTCACTCAGGTCAGTAAAAATTGTTATGAACTGCAGCACACAGTACCTCACGATTAGATCACTTGCTAGCTCCAAATTTTTAATCCGAAGTAATTTTTTAGTGGACGTCCTTGAAAATGTTTTTTTTTTCTTTTTTGAGTACAGATTTCCTTTATATATTCTTTTTGTACCTGACCTGACCATTCTCGTCTCCCATCGAGCTGAAAACTTTTTGTGTCACGCATTTTGTCTCACTATTTCACGTTTTCACTTTTCGGTATTCAAGTGTACTTGCATTAATAATTCTGTAAATTAATAATAATGTCTGCTTG
>QYTT01095858.1:45709-57962 GCA_006980735.1 Dasypogon diadema
CAACGTTAAAGCAATGCGTGCAAAATTATTCCCTAACCATTCCAAAATATCAAAAATGCACAACGTTAGTATTCAAGTTTTCACTTCTGCCGGCACTCCCGGAGTGCAACCCGTCGTTTTTTTTTTCTTTTTTGAGTACAGATTTCCTTTATATATTCTTTTTGTACCTGACCTGACCATTCTCGTCTCCCATCGAGCTGAAAACTTTTTGTGTCACGCATTTTGTCTCACTATTTCACGTTTTCACTTTTCGGTATTCAAGTGTACTTGCATTAATAATTCTGTAAATTAATAATAATGTCTGCTTGCCACGGACCGTAATATATCTGGCTGGTATTATACCCCTATATTACAAATCCTGATCGTGATCCCCTTTCAATTATTGCACAGAGGTTTTACCTTATTGTCACTACTCTTTCCTGGATTAGTTACACCCCTACATATACACCAAATTATAATATACATTCAGAATCCCTGTATATAGGCTATCTTTTATCTGAACCCTTTTTTCTTAGCCGATGAACTCGTTATTAGTATCTAGTAATTAAACAAAACATTTCAACCTTTCAAAATATGAAATAATTGATGTTTTTGTCTCGGCCAGGGCGAATTATCCCTTAAAACACGGATATTAAAGAGAGGTAAACCGCTAAATTAATTAACTTAAGGAAAAAAGTACTAAGAATTTGTCAGAATAAGGTAAGTTCCGACCAAATACAATAAAAGCTTTCGTGAAGAGATTAAATTGGGACTGTGTTGCAAAGTCATCGAGAGCAGACACGATGCTATGCTTTTCAAGATTCTTAGGCATATGGACAGTGGCACATTGGAATCGTGGAGAAGGATTGGGGGATTCCCCATCCACACAAGGGTGTGAGACAAATAATTAACGTCTCAGTGGTGACCGATTCTGAAAGAAAATCATCTCCATTCCATTCCATTCTTTTTAAATATTCACTTTGAAGTTAATCATTGGCACGTACAAATAACACAAAAGATGCTTTGGTTGTATTAATGTTATATTAACTTGTGGTACTTTAGCTGGACTTTAGGTGGATTTGTGGTACTTAAAATGGACTTGAGGTACATGAGATGGACTTGAAAGTACCGGAACTTAAAATTTTAAAGTTCAAATACCATTCCCGGTATTTGTACTGGTATTTGAGATTTTTTAAGTCCGGGTACTTGTATTTTTACTGGGATTGGTACTTGAAAGCCTGCTCAAAACTAAGCTGGAGGACCCATCTAGTTAAGTAATTAAAAAAGAAGTCCTATCACTATGGTCTTGAAGAACACTATGAAAAGAACGGGGACTGAGATAGCATGTGAAGCACACTACAAAAATTTATTCTATTCAAGTCAAAGGTAATACCCCTGCAATAGAAAATGGTCATTGCTACATTACTCAATAGTAATTAAGCATACAAAAAATAATGTTTAAAATCACATAAAAGGTTAAATAAAAAGCTAATTAGTTTTTGTCACAAAAACGTCGTCAAAAAACATTACTGTCTATGAGAATGGTAAGTGTTAAGGTTTCAGCTAGCTTAACAATCGGGCAATGTCCATTGGTGGGACATATTTGCAGGAAGAGAAGATGCGCTAATCCCAATATCAAACCCTACAAAATATTTCACCAATCAGTACGACTGGACTGAGGAATCCCTAGCTTAGATGATTTAAGAAATTGTTCAATGCTTGGGATCCTGGGAGTACAACTTACGGCACTTTTTTTTGCAATCTGCTATCGTTGTATCTAAGCATTATATATAAAGATATTATATTTTATTGCAAAGGAGACATTTTGCAAAAAAGGTAAAAAAGTTCCTCCTGGTTTTTATTTGTAGATGGATATGAAAATATGTATGAAAAATGAAAA
Organism: Dasypogon diadema; assembly: GCA_006980735.1. Classification (NCBI taxonomy): domain Eukaryota; kingdom Metazoa; phylum Arthropoda; class Insecta; order Diptera; family Asilidae; genus Dasypogon; species Dasypogon diadema. The sequence goes on from QYTT01095858.1 coordinate 47,589, forward strand.
TGTATAGAAACGAGCTTCAAAGAGAAAAAAGGCACTTAATGTTGTCAGATTTTCATATTTATTTAAATCACGGTGTGCTGTCCATTTTAACACATAAGAGTGTAATTTTTTACTGTTTTGATAAAAAGGCCTGTTCCGTCCTTAAGTGGCATTTATAAACATAAAACAAGTTTTCATAAGTTACCACAGGTCTTTCTGTTATGTAAAATTCCGAAATATTAAGCCGTGAACTCTGAAAATCTTTCCCTTCCACTTCTGTGACAAATTACAACCAATTTTCTGAATAATTCAGGCACGTTCTTCATCACAAAACAATTGAAATGTCCACGTCTACGAATGACTCTAATTTGTACGAGAAATGAATGTCCTAATGATTTGTTGTCTCTTTTTTTCTACGGACGACGGCGTGTAAAGCAAAAAACATATGTACCAAGTCATGTCGGCGAGTTGTTGGTTATTATCACAGATCCCCGCACCGCTTTTGCTACTTTGTCACTATAAAGCATTGCAAGGAAAAAGAAGGCGGGAAATTAATTCACGTTTATGTCAGGTGAAAGTATAAAGGCGGAATCTTGACAAAAACAAAAGCTGCAAACACACAATAATTAGCTGAATTTCTTGCAAGCAAACAAGTAGGGGAGGCACTTTATTACGGGCCATGTCCTTGCCAGACGAAGTCGCTGTTCAGGACTTGAGAACCGAAAAGGGGATATCATTTTCCACAATTTCTCGACTTATTTCAATAAGGACTAACGATTTCAAGACTAATTTAAATTTAAAAAAAAAAAAACGACATTTGTATGTATATCTAAATATTTACTTAAGTAGTAGACTGAACTTTCAAGGCCTTTATAATTAAAAGAGCATATCTTACAGCAGTCAAAAATTACAAAAGGGACAGGGAAACCATCATAATATTTTTACAACAGATAATTGAAATTATTAAGTAAATTATGGGTCTCGTAAATAACTGACTCAGTTAGTGTGTTGGTGCTCGTTGCCTTAGCTTTCTAATGCTACAAAACAATATATGTATACTTATTCAGCAAAATTATAGAAATATTTTCGTGTAAACGAAACTATATCCACTTTTCAGCTTATGTATCAGCAAAAATGCACGAGATTGACGATCGACGATGGCTAGAGTTTCGTTTTTATTAAAAATTTTCTAGAATTTTTTCTATATGCTATTACTTTTTTTCTGCAGTGGAAAGTCAACATCTTTAGAAGACAATTTTCTACTACTTTGGAAGCTCGAGCAATGGAAACAGAAATTTCTATTAATTCAACATAAGAAGAAGTCTGTCGTTCCGTAGGGCTTGAATGACACTACTGTCGTCTTTCTACTTCATGGCTTGGGGGTTTAGAACGTTTTAGAAGGTTGTGTGGTTCTGTGTATATTGTCTTCTGGACTGTACAATCTAGCAAAAGTGTCGTCTCTTATTTATATATATATATATGTGGGTTCTTGGTGAATAATTTTTCAGGGTACAAAGAATAACACCAAAGTATATTAAAGTTCAGGTAAGATTTATTAGAAACTATTAAACTAGATTTTAAACTAGGTCTATAACTTAATTAACTGTTTGAGTCCACTACACTAGTACCGTTCTTATTCCTAGATTCACAAGAGTCCGATCTTTAAGTACAGGTGAGTACACCAAAGTTAAAAAAAACACTTCGCAAATTATAATTGTTTTCCACTTTTTAGGGTTTTTCGGCGATTAAACACACCTCACAGGTAATTTTCATTCTTTGCACTTAACACTTCAAAACTTCTCTTTTTCAGCTTGGCGAGATTTCGGCTTAACAAGTCACTACACTTGACTACGGCTTATCGGTGACTAAAATCTGAATGCTGCTAGAAATTGATGCATTGGATGCTGTGTCGCTGGGATGCGTTTACCGTTGCACATCTGGAGCAGCTTATCAGAGGTAATGGAATTTTGAAAAATTTGAAATTTGGTTCTTTTCTGTTGGTTTTTTTGGTTTTTTTTTCTTTTAGGAAATTGGATCCCACATATATATATGTGTGTGTTCAAACCCCCTAAAGCTTTGGACAACCACCGAATTATGTTTATGTACTGCATAACAAAATTATTATTACTGTACGCTATCAAATTACAAGTTTTTAAAATCTTTGCAAAATTTTAGAAAGTTTGATGAGATTGGGAGTCTACAATTATTGCTATATTAAAGTTAAAGGTCGGTTCGATTTTCTGTTACGGAATATTTCAAAGGTTTAAACATGTCAAAATTCCAATTATTACCGGAGCTGCAGCAAATTCACGGCAGAGAATAACCAAATTTTGATAAATAAAAAAACAGTTTTTAAACTGCTGTCATTTCTACAAAAAAAAAAATTTTAACTCTTTCCTGTGCTACATCTCCGGTATTTCTTAATTTATTTACTATTTTGTTTAATTTCTTCACGACTCTAGAGTGTATTCGTGAAAAACAAAAATAATTTTATATGTCTAATAGTCGCGTCAAAAAATATTTTATTTTTATACCTATTTTTTCCGAGCGACAAGGTGGTAAATCAAAGTAAAGTAAACAATAAAATGAACTTTTGAATCGATATTTTCAATAAAATAAAGAAGAATAATTTTAAGGGATAACACCACTTTGAAATGATTAAAAAAGTGGTAGCTTTAGGATTTTTTTTAATGACAAACACCAATGTAATTAAATAAAGGGGCATTTAATAACATATATAATATTTAACTACACAAAATTAATATTAAATCTTTTAAAACAAAATGGGCCGTTTAACGATATTCTTATAAATAACGTTTCACGAGGAAGCCAAAATGGCGAGCAGGAATTCCCAAAACTATTTGTATCTAAATAAAAAAAAAAACCTTTGAGAAAGAATTATGCAGAGGATTTGCAAATTGTACAAATTTCGAAGAGTTATAAGACGTTCAATAAAAAACCTCGTTTACGACTTCAATAAATAGATGTAAAAAATATCATTACTAAAGTAATTTTTTTCACAAAACCTCTGGTACATTAAATAATTGAAAAAGGAATCTTTTCTAAAAAAAATTTCAATTCAATTGGTTAAAAATTGGATTTTTTATGCTGCACACCAGTTTGAAAATATCAGTTTCGAAAGAACCGCACGTTTTAAGCAAGTTTTAAGGTATTTGGTTCAGTCCTGACCGTAACAAAGATGACAAAGATGGTGTCTGGCCCCATTAGTATAAAATTAGTATTCTTCATTAAATATGTCCGTAAAATGCCTCTAAATATGGATGTTTTGAAAATTTCAAAGTGCCCCTTAAATAATTATTCTGGGCAAAAAGTAAAAGTGAAGTGAGTTTTCGGGTGTGAGAAGGATAATTATCATAATAACATAAATATTTGCATTTTGAAAAAATTGTCCTGATTGCTCAAACCTGGATGCAAAGAAAGCTCAGTGTTCACATCGACCACGTTTTTCTATATAAAGTTTTTTAGACCATACTGCAATTTTTTCATCCTGGCAATTTTGCCATTTTCGTTTAAAGGAGCTTTCAGGAGAGAAAGCTCCTGAGGCAATATTCAAATATAATTCAAATTATTTTTCGGTTCCGTTCCTGGGTAACTTAGTTAAATCGGACTTATGCGAAAAAGAATTGACTTTAAGGATGTACTAAATCAAAAGACAGAGAAAAATTAATTTCTCATGACGTCACAATGTTTAATTTGTATGGGAAGTAACTGAAAAATAGCATTCATATGTAATATATTTGGTGTTGCCGCCGGTAACTATGCAACACATGGGTTTATTGGAACTTTTTCTTTTATCCTCTTTATTGTAATCCTTTATTACAATAGTACGGGCCTAGATAAGATTTCAGTTTTTGCATTTGATTGCAGTTACTATGTGTATTTAGTTAACTATGTAAGTAACGAGTTTTTTTCCCGAAAATAATTTTAATACGGTACTTTTTTACGTAGCTTTTCCTATCATAATTAGAAAAATTGTTCTACATTATGGGCCCTATTTAGGAATGCATTTTTTGCAGTCGACTACAATTTTTACGCGTATACTTAACGTATATGGATATTTTTCTAATCGTTGTGTAGAAATCTATGTGAAAATAATACTTTCTGTTAAATATTACACAAATCTCTGAAGCATTTCTTCATTTACATAGTTTACTACACGTGTAGAAATTTCAGTACGCTACAGAAACTGCAAATTTGAAGAAGCCCGTACTCTTCTGTACTATAAAAGGGCCTGGTCGAGAATTCAGTATCTACAGTCAGCTGCAATTTCTGCCCGTGTAGATAACTTATATGGAGAACAGTTTTTCTATTAGTGGAATCAAAATCCATGTAAAAGGAGCTCTTTCTGTTAAATATTATCGTTATTTTCGAAAAACTTCTTCATTTACATAGTTAATTACACGCGCAAAAATTACAGACGATTGCAGAAACTGAATTCTCGAACAGGCCCATAAACAATCTAAATAGTTAACTACAAGTTGAAGTCGACTGCAGAATATGCAGTTTTGAATAGGCCCGATACGTTAAAGGCACGCGTAGAAATTGCAGTCTACTGCAGAAACTTCAATCTTGAACAGGATTTATGTCATACATAATATATGCGATGTTAACATATATTTAAAAGACTTTATGCAATTTTTTTATTTATACACTGAATTTTCTTCTTGGTATGTATGGCAAAATGACAACATCAAATTCTTCAACACCTTTAGGGGAAAATGCAATTTAAAATTAATTTGAAGAGAACTCATTCACGAAGCGTAATAACAAGTATTCATATTTTACACATTTATTATGTAAGTGAATTCTATGTAAATATTTTTCACGTCAAATATATTTTTACATTTAAATGTATATTATACCCTAAGTGTCAATGCAGAAAAGCATTTTTTATTTACATAAGTAGTTTACTCCTCAATATCTTATGTTGCATGTATGTAAAAAACCTAAAACTGTGTAGAAAAACTATTTCACACAGCTCAAAAAATTTTTAAAAATTATTTTCAAGTTCTTAGATGTCATATAATACATGTCTGTCCAGAGTGCGGAATAAAACCCGGCGCACCCCGACGCGGTAGCGGTATAACGCGACACATGATATTAAATGAGACATCACCAACTGAAAGTGACATTCCTCTGCGATACGCGGTATTTGTCGCGTTCAATTTCGTGATCATTGCATGCTGCATTTTACCACGTACCGCTTGAGGTTTTTGTGTACCTTATTTACAGAAATGGCAAGTTGTCTGGAGTTATTTATTACACTTACCGCTACCGCGTTGGTTTGAGTATCACTGTGCATCAGTCCGCTCGACCGCCGGCGTAGGTATGATTTAGATTTGTAAAAGGTACGTGAAATTTGCTACAAAAAGTGCAAGTAAGCAGAAAGATAAATGAGAGATATCGATGAGTTGAGAAAATGAGTTCACACTGTAAAGGCTCCAATGATACGAATTTTGAGCATTATATATAAATTAATGAAACTTTAGAATTGCGTGTAAGTTATCTTGGTTGATATGTTGACAATGGAACTATATTTTTCATAAATCAAAATTCCTCTTAAGTAACATGTCATTGAAATTAATTTCGTGGCATTGATTTTTTTTTTATAGAGTCCGATTCCAGCGATTAAAAGCTATTGGAAGGTTATTTACTTCACTTTTCCATAAAATATCCTCGGACCCCTCGTTAAAGTTACACTCATCAGGGAAAATATCCACCAATTACCCGTGTAAGCAAACCAAAATGTCAATGTTATTGTTCACTTTGATATAGCGAGTCCACATAGTAATCGCCTGCCACTACTGCTGTCGAGCATGGCAGCTTCAATATATACGTCCAATCTATCATTTCACTTAATGTTCTCCGTTCTTTCCCGAAAGCTACTACTAAACATTCGACATAGAAGCAATTGACCAAATACGACGAATTATGTCAAGCCAGAGTCATTAATCGTTGTTCTGTAGTAAATATGTGGACACACGCTTGACATAACTGTCACGTTCACAAGGACCTTGCAGATAAACGAATGGGAATTTCACGTCGTGATGAAGATGGGGGAGTTATACAAGCCCAGCTGAATTTTGTTGCCCTGGTTCCCCATCAAGTAGTTATATAAATTTTTAAGGATATAAAATGAATCTCAGATGTGCTCGTCTCTGTGCCTCGTGTTTTCTTTAGGGGAAAATTTGTTTTTATTGTACGTTCTAGTGTGTGCGTGGCTACCTGGAGACATATGCAGCGCAATTTATGTCAGAAATAACCCAGAACATGACGTCTATTTCAATTATATATTTTCTTGCTGTTGCTCGTACATTTAATATAGGATTAAAGAAAAACATTATGTCAAAAGAAAACTTTAATAACAGTTTATATATGTGACTGTATGATATTCTTTTTGACTGATGGCAGAAGTAGAGATTTTTTATGTAATACCTAAATAATTTGACATTTGAAAATATTAACAGGTAGAGTAAAACGTAAACAAGACACTGTACTATTTAAACAAAGGCCCAATTTAATGTTTTCCATGTAATCATCATTCATCAGTTTTGGGGCGGTACATGAAAGTCGGAAAACTTTCGGGTCTTCCAAATATGGCAATATATAGGATATGTAATAAAATGATTTTTCTTCAATTTCACTGTGTCCGTAAACACAGTACCTTGATGTTCAACTTAGCAAAAAAACTATACATCTGAAAGAAGAGTCCTTCGTTTAAGGACCAGTCTTTTTTACCCAACATAAGCCTATAAATTTTCAAGCGAATCAGAGTTATTAATTCCGGGGTTACATAATAAGCCTTCTGTTTTAGCTGCAGCCTACAGGAAGTCAAATTTTTGCTGCCGAAGAAGCTGACTTGCCTTGCGGGTGGCTTTCTGCGCGCGGCGCTCAATAAGGTAATAAAGACTGAATCCTCTATTGCAACAAAACTGTGAGAATTTGGACCACTCGGTGATCCACTGAGAATAATTTTCGGACTTATTTTCCGGTGGCCGAGCGGGCTGCACATCTGCAGATTTTTTCTCCTGTTGGTATGGGTTCAAATACTGCACAGGACACGGCGCTTTATCTGGGTATCAGTGGTTGAGGTAATACTACTCACGAAAATTGCACTTCCGAAGCCACCGGGATGTTGCACAGTAATTTCATGCAAAAAACATCTGGCTCACTTGCAACATTTGTCAGGCTAATTCGCTAATCTCCCCTTCCCTAATTTTCCTCCGCCTATGCTGTGCTGTGTGCATCATAGGGTTGTTCCCTGAGCTTAGGCAATACCTTAAAAAAAGAAATATAAGCTGTTTATAGCTTTCATTATTGTTTTAGTTGAAACCGCCAATACATCGTTCCAACAATTCTTATTAACCATTTAGAACATCTTCGGGTTGAGGATAGTAATCGTGGTGACAAGACGAAGGTTCGCCATTAACCAAACAATAATAAATTTCGTGGTATTGAGAAACAAGTGTTTTTGTTTTAGTCATGCAAAAATTGGTATATATCGGAGAATCGACTTGTTATAAGTGAACTACACTGCTAAATAAATTTCCAACAACAAATGATGAAAGAGGTCTGCTGAACTTCATTCTTTTTAGGATTTTTCGAAAATTTTATCTTCTAATACATCATTTAAAACAATTTCTTCATATCAAGGACTCCCCTTGATCTTAGCTAACTGAGTAGAAAATTCGACCTAGACTAACAACTATTATAATATCCAACACTTCAATAGGTAGCAAAAATTAATCAGTAAACCTTTTAATTTAGGTGTTAAATGTTTGCTGTAATAATATCAACGGAACTACCATATAGTTTGCAAAAAAAATCATAGAACATAGGAATATGAGGTATGCTACTTCAGAAAATTTCAGGAATTTAAATCGCACAAAACGTAAACAAAAGAACTCCCTCAATGTGTGGAAATTATATCTTTTGTGAACAGTGTTCTGTCGGCAGAAGACATGTATCTTGACAATTCGCAGGCGTATATACTTGCCACGCATTTATAATATGTAGATTATAGAAACCTCTATACCAACAAAGCTCTTCGAACCGAAAGGGTGAATATTTTAGCTGACAGTTATATTTGTATAATTTATAATTTTACAATTTGTCAAAGCTCATCAAATGATCCAAAAAAATATAACTTACAATTTCTGCGTAAATTGAATATGAATTTCATCGTGTATTTTAATAAATAGTGTCTGCTATGTAATATTGATTTTTACGAATCCATTACTGCTTTCTAACTTTTCGCAAATGACTGCCCTGGTCAAAATAAGAATATCGTAGTAGTTAGAAAGTTAATTAAATGATTAAATCGCAACTTTCGAAAACATATTTATGATTGTTGGTCATTCGTTTATTCTGCCAGAATTTATAGGTAAATAGAGCAATGTATTTTAAGAAAATAGCGTCTATTGTTTTTCCAGATTATTATAATAAAACTTTGCTTGCCTGTGATTTTCATTTTTACACCCTTCTTTATGGCGTTCTATGGTTGTTTTATCTAAAAAAAAGTATTTCTTAGAGTTTTATAGATTATCAATATTAAGTATATGAGAAACAGTATTCAAGATCTACTTCTGACAGAGAAATTATTAGTTTTTTGCTCCTTCTCTCAAAGCTACTTCTGATACAATAAGAGACTTTCCCAAATGCAATTTTCCTATCAAAAATATCTTAACCTGTTATTTTGGAACCAATATGAGAAGAAGCGAAGGCTATCCCCTTAGTATGATATAACTTCTTCCCCATAGAGTTTCATGGACAAACTTCCAATTTCTTTGGGTTGTTATATCTTGCAAATTTCTTTAGAACTTAAATCATAGATCCCCTTGAAACTAGCTAATATTAACACATATCCGTCCGGATGACGAAAATTCGTCATTTCACAACAAATCATGTAACTTATGTTTAGTCGGCCATGTATTATTAATTAAATGGTTGGTACTATATTAATACAACACTACTCGACTATTGCTAAAAACTTTTGACATAGAATATTTTATATATAGATGTTGTAATATAATACCTCTACTACATCAATATTCTTATCAATTGTAAGTTCATACATTTTTTCTTGTTAGCTTATGTAAATTGTTTTTTTTTTCAAATTGTGAAAGAAAAGTATAATTTCACTTACTAGTTATTCTATATTGGTTATAGTTAACATATAACTAAAATATAAAGGCAAGGCGTTTTGTAGAAATATCAGTTTAATAATAAAATACACGTTCGATGTAGATAGAGATGAAAAAAAACCATATCTATGTATTTTATAATGTACAGATCGATTAAATAAAGAAAAATTGTTGTTTGTATTAAGTTGTATGATGCTTAATTCATATTTACATGTTTAGTACAATTGCTGAAAAAATAGTAGGAAAATTATGTTTTTCACGCATGTGTAAAAAACGTGTAAAAAGTACCGGACGGATATGTGTTAATTATCTTTTGTTTCAGTAAAATATGATAATCGAATTTTCCAATTATTTCCTAGAAATTCCAACAATCTACATATGTCATTCCAGAAAATACAACCAATACAATGAAACTGTTGCTCCAATATTAATGACAAAAGGATCCAGTATTTAAATTCTTATCTAATCCTCTTTGTTTTCTAGAATATGATTGCGAACGTTTCACATATTTAGTGAGGGACCTTTATCGGGCTACAGGTCATTAAAACTGCAAATTTTAAATGTTGGTTATGTTATTCTATTTACAATCCCAACGTTTCCTCAACTTTCGTTGACGTCTTCAGGGGCTCTAAACTATACAAAACTTCAAAGCAAATCGTATACAATATAAGATACTTACAATCAATCATTCAGTTAAAAAGTTACTAATCGATAGCACTCCAGTTACACATATATATAATTTGAGTGGTTATAAGAACTGCAAAACGTTAAAGATAAAATTTAAAGGTAGGAATTTGAATTTGAAAAATCGCGTACTAACCACTCATAGTCAACGAAAGAGTTTAAATCATTCCGTGTGTATGAAAAACAGCAAGAACAAAATCAACGAGAAAACACACTGGTCACTGGTTTGTTGTTATTGTTTATGTCTTCAATTAAATAACGAAAACACAAATAAATAAATAAAGCAACAACACAAACGATCTATACAGCTGGATGGCTTTCGTCACACTGGGTTCATTGACTCATACGTCCCTTCAACAGCGCGCAGTAAGTACTGTTTACATTTTCTACGTCAGTTTTACGGTTTATAGTATTGGCCGTTGTATATATGTTCAAGGCCTCCAAGGTATATCTTTTATGAGTAATATTTTCTCTGGCTAAAATTTTTGTATTTTGAAAATCAGGAGTATGATTATTTATAATACAATGCTCCGCCAAAGCTGTCTTA